>KZ808713.1:177252-189577 GCA_000696205.2 Oncopeltus fasciatus
TCTACTTGGAACGCAAAGCTAGAGGGTTATACTCACTTTTAAAAATATTTTCTTTTTAAATTAAATTAAAAATTATAATTTTTCTGGAATATTTTACAAATTAAACTGACCTGATCTGGAAATTTTTTGTTTCGGAAAGTACAAAATATGTGAAGATTGATTTAAGATTTTTATTTCTTTATTTTTGATTAATTCCATTTTATTTGATTTTCACTAAGTTAAATATTTAGGGCGGAAGTTTGAATAAAAAACTAACAAAGGCCAATATACACTAAAGATGAAACAGAATATATCACCTAGGATGAAAATACATACACATCATTAACTTATATACGACACAGAAATTAATCATATACTTATATTGAATAAAAGCAATATGGAAGTAGGGATAACAGATTCACGGATCAGCCAAAAAAAAAAATCAAATCTCAAATATATTGGAAGGCTTAGCGGCACCCCAGATTATAGCACCATGTGTCCTAATAAGTGTCCCTACTGGAAGCTGTAATCGCCTGCTTATTTGTACATTTGTCGGTTGAATGCAAGCATTATGCCTAGCTCTATATCATGCCATTACATCAGACAAAAAAGACTTTATCATATGCTCCGATTCGCTCTCTTCTCTAAAAAGTATAAAAAATGATAAAAATCAAGGTCTCCTACAAAAAAAATTTTTTCATTATATCCGCACCCTTGAACAGCAGGACAAAACAATAACACTCCTATGGGTTCCATCACACACAGGTATAAGGGGAAACGAAATGGCTGATAAAGCAGCTAAAGAAGCAGCCCTTAAGGACACTCCGCCCACAAATGTTATAGAACCCAGAGATGTCAAGACATGGCTTAAAAGGAAAACTTATCTGGACTGGGACACTCTGTGGAAATCCGAATCGACTAATAATAAACTACGAAGAATCAAGGACACCACCAAGGAGTGGTCCACATCGAACCGGGAGAACAGAAGGGAAGAAGTCGTATTAGCCAGACTTAGAATAGGTCACACGAATCTTACCCACGTCCATCTAATCACCAGAGAGCAACCGCCAGTATGCCCTAAATGTAGCTGTCCAATAAGTGTTCAACATATCATCGAGGAATGCACATATTACTCTAATTTATTCACATGCAAAAACCTCCCAAGACAACTGTCGACATCACTGGGAAACCATGAATCCAATATAGCCAAACTTATGTGCATTTTAAGAAAAACAGGCTTATATGGAAAAATTTAATCCCCCCCAATAAAAAAAAAAAAAAAAAAAAAAAAAAAATTGTTATTTTGTTGTTGTTTATTTTTGTTCTAAGTTTTATTGTAGTATTCACTATAGAAATCTAATTGTATCATATTGTTAAAATTGTTATCTATTGTTTCTAATTTTATTGTTAATTTACCTTTTAAGCTATATAATTCATATTTTGTTTTTAAAATGGTTTTATACCTATATTTATGTGTACGAATATAACTTGCACACCAAGTAATATATAATGAAATGTAACCAATAACTAAAAAACGAAAAAACATTTAAAAGAATGGATAACAGATTAACCCTAAAGAATCCCCAATAGTCAGGGCGTAATAACCACGATGTTGATCGCCCTATAAAGTGATCCTAATCCTAATCCTAGAGGGATTTTGTGGTGATCTCTCTTTCGGAACATCTTCTCCTTGCGTTGTTCACTTGCGCCAAGGAATACATTCATACCCATGGTTGATAAGTGCATTAGACTGGGAAAGGAAAGAATGATTTCGCCATTGTTTGAAAGCTGTTGTATGCTCCATCATCAATTCAACGTAATAATAGAGTTGTTTCTCGGTTTTATCAAGGAAATCGGTGCGAAAAAAGCAGGATGAGAATTACAGCCCGGATAAGTACACAAGAGTTGCGGGGCATAGGCTAATCCAGGTGGCATGCTCTTTATAATTGCCAAAGTATTCTCTCGTCACAGGTAATAGCCATCATTAATGGAGGGACCGCACACTAGGACTTCTGCCCATCTGAATAAATTTAAAACATGAATAGTTATGCCGCTCTCGGATTATAATAGATCATGAATAATTATGTGTATGCAAAATGGTGACGAATAAGGCCACGATAAGCTTTAGGAGGAATACATTCTGCACTCAAACTTATTTTTATCACCCCCCCAAGTCTAGACCAACGGAGAACAAATTAAGTTTATAAACAATTGTTTATAATGTGACGTTGGAGATCGGCCATGAGAAATTATTAAAATATTCTTTGGAAAAGCGAGATTATTTAGCTTGTTGGTTTTTGTTTTCTATTTAATTGTTTGAGGTTTTGGCGAAGCGGTAGGAAATGGGGTATTGAAATCACGGTAAGGGAAGAGTTAGAAACATAAAATATATCATTTTCAAGGATTTTTAATTGAAGGGATTGGATTGTTTAAATGTTGGAAGGTTTTGTGGCACTCCAGAATTCTGCAACGTAAGTTCAAATTCTCTAGTAAAGTCTTTTTTTTAATTTTTATTAAGTGTTAGCCTCCCTTTCACCCNGGGTTGGACCGTGTCAAATTGGTGTTATTTGCCGAGCTTTCGCACATCATGTGATGGCTTCTTCAGGGCTGAAAAGAGAATGAGAGTTGTAAAATAGTTATATTTTATAAGAATCACATGAGGAGAGAAGGTGACCAGTGACACCACTCTCAACTCTATAATTCTGGCAATCACAAATCTTTACACAGACTAAGTAACACTTAATTGAAATTCTTATGGTGAAGGAATAAAAATATGTATTAGGCGATCCCTAAACTTTCAAATAACTGAGATAGTGCAATAATAGTCGTTTTATATGATTTCTAGAGTAAGCTATAGATTTCAGAATATCGTAAACATTACCAATCACAAATAAAGATTTTTAGTGATGAGACAATGTTTTATTGGAACAATGTTTTAATGTCTTTTTTAAATTTAAAAACTTTCATTAGTTTTGGACATCAAATACACTGTACCCTACTGAAAATTTTCTAAGTAATTATAAAACTTTTTTTTTTTATAACTCTCATTCTCTTTTCAGCCCTGAAGAAGCCATCACATGATGTGCTAAAGCTCGGCAAATAACACCAATTTGACACGGTCCAACCCGGAAGAAGAAACGGTAAATACTTCTGACGACCGTCGAAGCCTACGTGAACATTTATGATTTATATTTTTATATCAAGTTACATTACAAAATTTAAATGTTTCATTCACAGACTATATGTGATTTTAAATTGAACTAAGATTTCAAGTAAGTCCACGATCGTATTTGTTCTTTTTTATTCATTTATTAAGCTAATTTTTGTATTTTATTTTAATGTTATGTGATAATATTTACAGTGAAAATCAACTAGAAATATTCATAGACTCTAATTATGGCTCGTTGACCTTATTGCTTTTATGGTAGAGTCATGCTACAGATTTTGAGTAACTTCAAATGAGTTATATATCATTTTTCATCGTAACTCCAAAAAAATTTCAGAATTATTTGTTTTTCATATTTTACAAAAGTTGTGAGGAATGGTGCAATCCTCACGGGGAGAGACTTACGTAAAATACAATCCTCCACACTGGTGTCATTAGGAATCTAAAATATTTTCTTTTTTAATCAACCGATATGTGTTGAGTTTCACTGCAGTGAAGTACTAAAGCAGATGCACTGTAAAAAATGACCTGCTTTTATTCGGCAACGAAGATGGAATTACTGATTCTGAAAGTGCTCAGCAATTAGAGACAAATATACACAAGGTGTGAAATGTTGGATACAATTTGATGACAATATTTAAACATTTGCCTTGCTTATCGCAAAAGAAAGTATTCAGACGGAAAACTTAAGCTATTTCGAATTTTATTATTAATTGAAACAGAATAAGCAATACGAAATCCTTCTTCACATCTAAAACATCAAACCAAACAACATATACAAATACAACGTTACTAACTACTAACCAAAATTACTGAAAAGAGATGGAGAATAAACAATGAAATAGAGCAAAGTAACTAATATGCACTAATGAATAAACATCCGAAGTCCTAAAAATTTAGTTTTTCCAAGTTAATTGGTAGAAATACCATAAATAACGATAAAATACATGATATTCTTAACGTCTTTTATTCGGTAAATTATCAAGACCACAAAAAATACATCTCTTCACACCGATCCTTATATTCAAACGGGATTCTTAATTGTTCAGCTTTTAAACTGAACAAACGACGATATTTCAGCCAATTGGTCTTCCACTTATCTGTTTAACAAGAATATTAAACTCTTGATAATTCTGGGTTGTGAGGGAATCAAACACACGCACAGAGTACTGTTATACTAATTCCTAAGTCAACACCTGAAACTTGTCAATTTTGCCACCTATTTCCTGCTGGAAATTCTGAAGAGAGCTACTGTAACAAGTAGAGATACAAACATGCCAACTACCGTATAATTTAACTTGGTGGCATGAAAGGAAGCTGTTTTATATTCGTAATTTAACCTCATGTGCTAATTTCTATCATTAATTCCTGATTTACCTTAAAGATATCATCCTGTGAAAAGTTTAAAGTATTTCGATTTATATACTTTCTCTAGTCAACTTTGACTGTGGCTAACAAACTTACCTTTTACAAGGCGCTACTGAGATCTATTTGGACGTGTGGAGTAGAACTGTGGGGAACTGCTAAACCATCCAACATCCAAAGAATGCATTCCTCCCAATCCAAAATCCGAAGAATCATAGTTGATGCACCCCATTAAGTCGCCAACTCCTTACCCACAATGACCTTAAAATCCCTTTTGTAAAAGATGTAATGACAACCCGTTTAAATAAATTCCACTCTGACCTTTCTATGCATCCCAATCCTTTAGCCCAAACTCTATCCAGTATTACCCCATCCTAATAAACAGTTAAAAGGGAGGAAAGTTAAAAGGTCAAAAAAGGAATATAATAGGAATGACATGTTTTCCTTAATTTTAATCCAAGATGATTTTTCGCACGAACGCATATTAATATGATATTTAAGACTTCAAGTTTGAGGGTGGACGGGCCCTCCTTTCTAAATTTTAGCATCTGGACTTTCTTTTACAAACCTGGAAAGATGTTCCCCATGCATACAGCCGCAGAAGATCTTACCAGCTTGTTGAAAGCCAAGAATTATGTAACATGATACTGTTTGGTACCGGACTCTCATGACCTAATTTGCTTTTATTAAACTAGTGTTTTTTTTTTTTCATTTTAAATTGTAAAGTATTTGTGAATATTTAGAACTTTTTCGATTCCTCCACCATCTAGCAAGTATAAAAGACGGCTGGAGTTCCACAAGGAGCACTACTGATTACTGAAGTCTGAATAGACTCATATTTTATCAGAAATGACATTTTTTTTTTTTTTTTTTTTTTTTTGCGAATTTAAGACATTTGATGACTTAATTATCCCGTTAAGAGATCTATTGTTTTCAACTACCTCCTGGAAGCACCAGCTTGAATTTTAACAATTAGCGACATACTTAAAATGCATGAAAGACCCCGAAAAACAACTTCGGTCTTTATTGACTTTTGCACAATTCCGTTACTAAAGCTCATCTAGAGTACCGAAGAACTAAAAATCGCAGAACCTGCTACTCTATTACACTGTCGTCTGTGCCACAGTCAGAACTGCAAAGTCTATCATATTACTTTCCTAAGTTCCTAATCCTACTGTACCACCCTATTCGGTTCTGTAAAACACACAAATCCAGATATCANTGAATACATTGATTGTAAATTTGCTTATATAAGAATTGAAAACTGATAAGGGCTTGATGAAATATAGGAAAATAGGAATATTTTTATTATGAATTGAATTAATTATAGGAAACATAAAAAAATAATTAATTAGTAAAATTTCCATCAAGAGCCGATTCATTACGAATTACTTCATTACCGCATTGCTCGTACAATAGTTCTTAATACATTAAAATATTTTTATTGAAAAATATCACTTAAGTTCATAACAACATGTAAAATATTCTATACACATGATAAACAATATATCAAATGACACCTTCGGAATTTCGGAGTAACTGCTTCGGAGAAAGTAGAAGAAATGAAGTCCTCGCCCTGTTGTCAGCGTTTTGTCACGAGTGTGTAGTCGCGTGCAGAAGGTACTTAACGAATCAAGTTGTTTGAGTCAAATCGCAGCATCGTTTCAAGGAAGGATTCCTCTTCGTTTAGTGTTAAGTGGAGTGTTAAGTACTCGTTCTGATGACGAAAGCTTGTGTGAATGTGTGTGTGTGTTCAGACATATCGCGAAAAAGAATGAGACTTAAGAAGTATATACATATAATAGTATCAAATTAAAGTAAGTTTAGTCGTTAATTGTTCTGCTACTCTATTACACTGTCGTCTGTGCCACAGTCAGAACTGCAAAGTCTATCATATTACTTTCCTAAGTTCCTAATCCTACTGTACCACCCTATTCGGTTCTGTAAAACACACAAATCCAGATATCAAATCGTACAGAACGAAGTTCTTCCGATTATTCTGGTTTAATTACAAACCAAAAACATTCTAGGATAACTGGGATATAATTTGGCTAGATTTCACGTGAAAGACTCGGTGCAAAGAGTGACATTATCGTCTAGCTGTTACCCAGATATCGGACTGGAATCCTGTATGCATTTGAAGGAACCTACTAAAAAAGGGCCATCCAATGACGTTAGTAGTGGAAAAAGGCGGGACCGAAAAGGATTGGTGGAGTACCACAAGGAGCAGGTTGGGGTACATTACATTTATTCTATCTCTATCCCGTCCACTTCAAACTGCAACATTTCCAAATGTCAAATAAAACTTCTTGAGAGGTTTGATACCATCATATATAATCACAGGTGAGGTGTACATGGACCTTTTAGAATTCAATGTACCTCTTTTCTTGACTACTCGGGGTGAGCATGACGGGCATCAAATGTCTCGTTAAACTAATGAAAGCTATTGGCGGGTTTCTCGATAGTAAGAGGAGTGAAGTAAGGAGAATTTCCCTTGCTCCCCTTTAATTTCTACCCCTTTAAAGAGCTGTCATAGAATTAGAAATTCAGATTACAGGCACCGTATTCAACAGAACAGTTCAGCTACTAACATATGCTAATGATATAGAAATCATACTTTGCTGATCATATCAGGCTGTATCAAAGCTCTCTTGGCATTCGATTCGGCGGCAAGACGTCTCGACCTGATTGTCAACCAAAACAAAGTACACAGCCTCCTCCCCACCACCCTCCAATAATAATTGGTAATAAAGCTTGACTTGGTCTTTACTTGTTTGAACAATTGCTGGAAATTTGCATACCTATGTACAAAGTGACGAGTAGAAACAGATTTTTGGAGGAGACGCATAGATGAATGATCACAGAGAATCTTTCTTATTAAGGACTCCACTCGCACTAAGCAAACAAACTTTTCCCACAGCAAAAAAAAAAAAAAAAAGAAAAAAAAATTATCATCTCCCCATGAAGATTATCATTTACGGATGAAAATCCAACCTGTTTCGGCTTATGGTTCTGAAACCGGGAAGCTGCAATGATTAATGAAAGATATATTCTCACTTAAAAAAAAAGAAAAAAAAAAAAAAAAGTTCTTCACCGAATCAATGGGCCCATAAGTGAAAATGGACAATGGAGGAGGCGTATAAACAGAGAAGTCTTTACACTCTACATGAATCCTAGTACTGATACAATTTTACTGTTTACAAAGGATTTTATTCTATATTACCTTTCTAAAATAGAAATTTAAATTTAATTTCAGGAATAAAAAAAATACATTAACGAGAATTTAATATCTGAGGTGCCTAAAAAATAAATAATTCATTTCTTCAAATCTATATGTAGGCAATTCATTTATGATTTAACAATTTTTTTGTTTTATGAAAATAAGATCAAATAAGAGATAAATTTAATTTGTATGAATTCAGCCTCCTCAATTCGTGGTTAATACAATCTTCATTACATTTAATTATTCTTAATTTGATTTTTTTTTTATATAATCGAAATCTTGGCCCTTAAAAATTTGCATCCCTCTCTACTCTATAAACTCTATACTTTATTTATTTATTACATTCTGCTAAAATAAAAATAAAATGTTGTAATTTGATGAAAAACAAAGAATAAAATAAAAATGATATTCAATAACAATCACATGAGGAGAGAAGGTGACCAACGACACCACTCTCAACTCTATAATTCTGGCAATCACAAATCTTTACACAGACTAAGTAACACTTAATTGAAATTCTTATGGTAAAGGAAATAAAAATATGTATTAGGTGATCCCTAAACTTTCAAATAACTGAGATAGTGCAATAATAGACGTTTTATATGATTTCTGGAGTAAGCTATAGATTTCAGAATATCGTAAACATTACCAATCACAAATAAAGATTTTTAGTGATGAGACAATGTTTTATTGGAACAATTTTTTAATGTCTTTTTTAAATTTAAAAACTTTCATTAGTTTTGGACATCAAATACACTGTACCCTACTGAAAATTTTCTAAGTAATTATAAAACTTTTTTTTTTTATAACTCTCATTCTCTTTTCAGCCCTGAAGAAGCCATCACATGATGTGCTAAAGCTCGGCAAATAACACCAATTTGACACGGTCCAACCCGGAAGAAGAAACGGTAAATACTTCTGACGACCGTCGAAGCCTACGTGAACATTTATGATTTATATTTTTATATCAAGTTACATTACAAAATTTAAATGTTTCATTCACAGACTATATGTGATTTTAAATTGAACTAAGATTTCAAGTAAGTCCACGATCGTATTTGTTCTTTTTTATTCATTTATTAAGCTAATTTTTGTATTTTATTTTAATGTTATGTGATAATATTAACAGTGAGAATCAACTAGAAATATTCATAGACTCTAATTATGGCTCATAGACCTTATTGCTTTTAGACTCATGCAACAGATTTTGAGTAACGTCAAATGAGTTATATATAATTTTTCATCATAACTCCAAAAAAAATTTCAGAATTATTTGTTTTTCATATTTTACAAAAGTTGTGAGGAATGGTGCAATCCTCACGGGGAGAGACTCACGTAAAATACAATCCTCCACACTGGTGTCATTAGGAATCTAAAATATTTTCTTTTTTAATCAACCGATATGTGTTGAGTTTCACTGCAGTAAAGTACCAAAACAGATACGCTGTAAAAATTGCATTTTTTCGGCAACGAAGATGGAATTACTGATTCTGAAAGCGTTCAGCAATTCGAGACAAATATACACAAAATGTGAAATGTTGGATATTATTTAATGACCATATTTAAACTTTTGCCTTGCTTATCGCAAAAGAAAGTATTCAGACGAAAAACTTAAGCTATTTCGAATTTTATTATTATTTGAAACAGAATAAGCAATACGAATTCCTTCTTCACATCTAAAACATCAAACTAAACAACATATAAAAATACAACGTTACTAACTACTAACCAANATAAGTTTAGTACATAGTTAAGTAAAGTCAGTACATTGCTAAGTATAGTTGTTAAGTATAAAATAGTGTAATATGCCAGTCACAATAAAATGACGTCTATTTCATTGGACCCTTATAATCCAATTCAATTCTATTAATATTATTTCAGGTATTAAGAGCAGTATAAATATGATGAAATTCATAATATCTATTCAATAAATAATTGGGTTGGTGCTATAATGCCTACTGCTACATGCACATGTTTTGAATTTTCCATTGCAACTTTTAACTTGATTTATTTTTCACTTTATATTAGTAAAACAGTACCTCATTAGTAGGTAGAGCAATGAGAGAATAAAAAAACAATTAAAAATATTGCAAAGTTATTTCTCCCTTACAGGAAATTTCAGAGTAATTTTGTGTTGATTATTTTTTCGGATGGACAAAAAGCAATGATAAGTTTTGAATCTTACTGTATATAATTCCACCTGAGTTTGATCATGGACTGTGTTAGATTGATAGCTCCGATACCTAAGTAGAAATGACATTTTAAGGGAGTTCCCCTCAATAAAAAAAAACCAATTTCATTATCTGCATTGACTAAATACTAAAAGAATGTAAATTTAGTATCCCAAAATATCTATCTACAACAAGGATTTTAAAACTGTATTCATTACAGAATCTCAACTAAAGTACTTACCGACTATACTGTCTCAAAATTCATGTGAACTGGAAGTTTTGTTCTGGATTTTGAAAATTTTCTAAAGATCTTCACCCATCATACATAGAAGAAAGTTAAAAATAAGGTTCCTTCAAAATTATATTTTTATTTAAGTGTGTCTTCAGTTAGCGCACTAATGTGCAGAACTTATAAAATATAGAAACATGTTTTTAAAGTATTTAAGCTTATTTCCACATACCATACCATTAGCTGGATGTGCTGAAGTTAATGACATTCGTTAACGCCTGAAGTGACTCTAGGAGAATAGGGAATTTTAGGGAATGATGAAATTAAAATATCCTCGTTTCAGTTAAAGATATAAATACTTTTTAGATCTTAATAGATGTCAAATGTAATATGAGGATGGGAGGGCTTAGATGTCGACCAAATTTTTTAATCATGTATTTTAATATATATATAGACACACACACACACAATTAGTTGGTTATTCATAATTTTGGTCTAATAATTCAGTACAAAAAGTTAGAGTCCTTAGAGCTAAGTCTTTTACAATTACTAACTCTTAAATTAATATTATACATAAATTTAAAGAAGGTTATATATTCATGTGCTATTTATGTCTTACCCTGATGTAGAGAAAATATATTCTCGAAATATCGGCATAGACTCAGTAATTGTACTAAATTATTGGACCAATACCCTCAATAACAAATTAATTTAATCTGAAAATATTCGATAACTCATGCATCATAAAAATTACTTATAGTAGATAAATATTAAAATCTACGATATATTAATATTTGTGTATTAAGTATACAGTGTAATAAGTTACAGAATGTTATAGGTGTAAACTGCAATTAAATAAAATCTACATATATCGTTAATGAAACTGTAAATTTGTTTAGAGTACGCACTTCAGGTGTGAATGACTTCCTAAATAGGGAAAACGATATTTCAGTAACTAACAAAGTAATAAAATGTTATTTTGATAATTTAATAAGATATTTCTCTTAAAGGAAGAAAAACCTCTTCCATAAGTGAAATGTAACGACCGATAAGGAATAGTGGGACTAGTGGTTGTATACCTTTAATTTAAAAAAAAAAATGGGTCTTCCAGTAGCCCCTGGAAATCCCCCTCCAATTCTGACATTTGACCTGGATGAATACAATAAATTATATTTTAGCTAATATATATATTTTTAAATAACATTCAAACACGAATAATTTTCTTCGTTGAATTTCCAAGATAATATTATTCCTTACTCCTCAGGCAAGCTCCAAAAATAGCTCTCTGGAGTGACATCTTCATAAAGAATTCCAACCTTATGTTTCCGTTATGTTAGATTTACGGCCAGCAGAGGTCAACGAAACCGCAAGAACGGAAAACAGCTTATTAATGTGCAAATGAAAAAAAAAAAAAAATTATATTGAGATTCCTTTTTTGGGATGTGACGAGACTGACTGCACAGCGAGTTAAATTTATAATCGTTATGGGTTGGAGTTTAAAGCCATAAATTTGTTTCTGATTGATTTAACTTCTGAATAATTTAATAATGATCAATAAAAAGTAATTGAAGATGGCGTTCGGAGAGATATACCTCTGATGCGGCAACTGTCACTAAACAGCAGTTGTACTTGAAATTATTTTTTTAGTTAGTGCTGCTTTTGAATAACAGACTTTTCTCTTGCAACATATTTTTGACCGTGAATTCACCCGAGAACCGCTAGAACAGGGCGCGTCACGATATTCAAACGACACCCCTTCTGCCGCGAATCGACCCCCACTTAGGCAAACTAGCTGACCAGCTGGTGATAGAAGACTATCATCTTCAGAGTTGATTAACGATAAGATAAACGTGCTCCAATTCCCACACGTGATGACGGCGGGTGGAGGGGATGAGGCAAACATCCTTGTAATTAAATACGAGCTACGTACTAACGCCCAAGCGAATTTGCATATTTTCGTTTAACCCCTGAAATTGACTGCATTAACTAATTTGAATGAGTTCATATTTCAAGGAGTGTCCCAGTGGACGCCCGCCCCTGAATTTATTTTATGCTTCTTCCCCGATACGGATTAATTACATAAAAAATCTATTAGAGTTTGGAATATTTATGGTTATGGGCTTAAAGCGAAGCGCTTCACAAATAAATTTTCCCTTGGCAATTAAATTAATAATCTACGACTAAATAATACA
>KZ808714.1:14658-27459 GCA_000696205.2 Oncopeltus fasciatus
GTAGAGGGAATTGAATAAGACAACTAACAAGTCCTGGTAGTATAACTGGAAAGTACACCGGCCCGGATAGCAGGAGATCCAGGTTCGATTCCTGGCTGGGACAGATAGATTTTTTTATGCTATTCCCTCTCATTAATTGTTTAAATCAACATGGATTTGTTTAAATGATAGAAGACATATCAACAAGTGACTGATGACCAAGAAGATATAGACAAATATAAATCATGGTATCCCAAACTATAGGGTTAACATTCCCCTTCGCTATTCCGATTTAAGTAAAAATAAAATTATTCATTCACATGAAAAAAAATAAACTCTCGATTTTTCAATTTCGCTATGTACATTATACATCTTCTTTCATCGACCCTCCTGCACAAAAAAAAAATAGTATGTGCAGATTTTAAATACATTAAACTAAATAATACATCCAAAAGTATTTCTTATCAAATTTTACGTTGCTGGTCACACCTAAGTTGTATAAGTTGGATTTATCTCTTTCTCAAGCTCTCAGCCTTTTATCTTAAAAAGAATCATATCAATTCCCCCCCCCCAAAAAAAAATTCAACAGAGCAGTACTACACAGCCTCTTGTCTTAAACCAATGAGGAGCTCCTAGGGCAATAAGGCGACAGAGTTATAATATTACGAAATGGCAGCTAGTCATCACCAGATCATGAAATGAACTTATGAAAACGTTAGGCAGATCCAGGGAGTCCACCGATTCACCTCGAAGACATTTAATTGACCTTCTATAAGCTCTTGTAGAAAAATATGTTTAGACCAGAAGCAAATAACTTGACAAGCAGTTAAGGTATCAAGTACCTTAAATCGCCTTTCAATGGTAATGTCGCTTTTCTAGACATTCCCAGAGTAAAGGCGACATAAGAATTGTCAACCATGGCGATGTCATTTCAATTTCCTTCAAGGTTTTGTTATTCACTTAAAATACCGACACGTAAGAGTTGCTTTAACTAAGGCGATTTCAATTTTTTTATTAAAAATAAATATAAACAAAATTAAATGGCGAATTAAGTCTCATAAGTCAATGAGAGCACAGAGTATTGAAAATACATGATAAAACTTAAAATTTGAATGTAAAGACATATCAGTTAGCTATCCGTTGCATAAATTACTGGCCAGATTTCAATATTCATGTTTATTTAGTATTTTGTCTATTCTCTCATTTCTAGTAATAATTTCTCCATAGCACATACTTTGTAACTTGTTTAATTACTAGACAACGATACACACTATTTTGGATGCTTTACCTGCTATTATAAAACTTATCATTATCTATAAGGTTACAGGTTACCACATTTCCATCTAGAGAAATTTAGCTAAATTGCTTTTTAGAACGTTTACAATAACATTTAATTATATTATTCAGAGATTTTTGCTACAAATAAAAGAATATCTTGGTCGGCATAGAAGAGAATTGAGAGATAAGATTCTACTCGATACGAGAGAGCCAAGTACCATAGGTGTTTAGAATAAGATACATGTAGATAGCTACCGATATCTAGTAGATATCTACTGGATATTGATTGGTTGCAGGAGGTAAAAGGTAAAAGAAAAAGAGAATGTAAAGACCGATGGAGGAACAGTGACTAGCCCGAGCGCTTTTCAGTGGCCATTGCTTGATTTATTTAGACTATATGCTGATGGTATTCGGAGAAATTGACAAAACCTTTCGGAAATACTAAGTTTTATTTATTTTTCTTTTAGTATCTCTGCGTATCCTGGAATAACAAATTTAGTTTGGAATTTCTCTCAGACTTTTTTTCTTTTTAAATGCAAATATCGTCACACCTCAATTTATTTTTCCGTTTATTGTCTCTTTGGAAGAGGAATCCATTGTTGTTGCTAGCACGGCACCATTAGAACGAGGAGCATCACTGCGCAGGCGTGCATCTGACCAGATCTGTACTGCTCGGTGCTGCGATCCGTTCCGACTATACCCTAAAAACCCGTTCCTGGACCTTTCTGGAACATTCAAAGACGCTTTTCTAGTAACGAATAGACCAGTCCTGACTTGCTATATTCATAAATATATATGTCATCTGGCTACTGACAGTAGTGACCCTAACAGTTATCTGTCAGATTAAGATGGCTTAATAGACAGCTATATATATATATTTTTTTTTTAAGTGTTAACCTCTCTTTCAACCCCTTAGGGTCATGGAGAGAAGGGCTATCTACAGGTTAACATCCCATTTTAAACATCCAAGGCTCACGAAAAGCTTTTATTTATCGATATAAGCTTGCCCGGAGCGGGATTTGAACCCGTCACGCCAAGATCCAAACGGATCCCATGAGCTAGCTACCCTGGTGTCCTCAACAGCGTAAAGGAACATTTTGATTAGTACTTCTATATAGAAAAAAATTTTAAGTTTAATTTTTAAAATAACTTGTTAATAATTAGCTTTATATAAGCTGATAAGCTCCGTCATAACGTTCTCTTGAGAAAAATAATTTTCCCATTAAAGTTACTTCAACAATAGGTTACTCATTGCTCTTGATTCATTTATATAAGGTAAATTGAATGAAGTAAAATCGCTTTGTGAGGTACAAGTTTTATACCTTTATCTTGGAAAGAGATTAAGCAACTCATTAAGGCTTAGAAGTTCGCGCAAAGAAATTTTTAATGACTGAAATAATGTTTTATCGAGAAAAAGAATATTTAATGTCTCTCCGTCAAATATATTGCTAAAATTATTCTATAGGCTGTGAATTATTAATTTATTGAGCGAAAAAGAAAATTTCACCCCTTCCTCCCTATAAAAAAAAGTGTTACACAAAAATGTAATTACATTTCAAAGGTTAAAGCAGAAGCTTCGTCGTATACTTGATTTTTTGAATGGTGTACCATAATTGTTTAGGCACTTACAGTTAGATTTACTAGTGAATAGAATCATTTTGTAAGGACAAAACTGCTTCATAGAAGAGCAGAATATTTTTTTTTTAGTTTAAAAAATGTAAAAATTGAATCCTTTAAGAAAAATCAGTTTAATCTCAGACAATTTTCCCTAATTTTTCTTCAACTAATCTGTTCATTGAAAACAAATTTTATCTTATCCTCCACTGGGTGTGAAGTTTTAAAATTAGTTTATGAATGAATTACAGTCTCTTTCATACTTACTTAACTTATTAACATTTAATTAAACTTATATCTTGGCTTATCGACTTTTGGAAGATTTGGAAGACACGGGTTCACAAAGTGTCTGTGCAGGCTACTAATTTGCTCTAATTATGGAAGCTGTACTGTCCAAGAGAAACTAAACCCAAACATATGCGAAGTTAGCGAGAAGACTATTGTAATTCATTCATCAACTAATTGATGAACTTCTTTTACAGTGGAAGAGAAAAATTATTACAAGGCTAGTTAAATCAAACGCGGAGAATTGCTGTTAATCACTAATCAAGATGTTTAACTTTTGTACAATTAATGTGAGGGAATAGAATAAAAAATCTATTTGTCCCAGCTAGGACGCAAACCTGGATCTACTGCTTTCCGGGCCTGTATGCTTCCATTACACCACCGGGACGAGCTAGATAACTTATTAAATTCCCAACACACTAGCGAGAGCCTAACCCACGAAATTAAGATTTACTTTTGTAAGTCTATCTGTAGTGCCTCAAATTACCGATATCGTAAAAAAGTGCTTAATTTGACTTGCGTGTTAAGTAGGGTTTCGTATTTTATCAATATAAGTATCTCTTGATTAAGAATAAATACATTAAAAGTAAGTGTCTTCCAATTTAACCTACTTGTCCTGTTTTGCCACTTTGCTACATATAAGAGCAAAAAACATTAGTAATCTTTATATATAAGAAAATTTAGTATAATTTAAGATGTTTTATGCAATATAGAGTTTACGATTCATATTAAAAGAATAGCCTTTTTCAAATCAAAAGTACAAAAATGGTGTTAATTAAGGAATTAAAGCCATTCCTGAAACAACCTAGCACATTTGAAAAGATTTCAAAATGTATTTAACTTTTTATGATCTATACACAATACGTTACAGCTTATACCACAAGAAAAAGTGACTTTAAAGTTTAAATAAAACTTTGTGATAAAGCTAATTTTATATTCTCTCCGAAATGCAGAAGAGAAGTATTTATTTTATACCAGACATAAAAAATAAGAAAAGAAAAGAAAAATAAATGTCGCTTGCCTTTCAGGTAGAACCAGCCTTTCAGGTAATCCTTGGAATAAGTTATAACCATATCGCCTTAATGGAGAATAAGGATTCTCTAAGCCGCTTAAAAAATATACATATTTAGGAATTTTCAGCTTTTCTGTGGACTTTTTCTTGCAGGAAAATGCACAGTCAAATAAGTAAAGAGCATTCATTAAAGGGCATTTCATTCCATTCATGTTTACAGTTTAGCAGTTACAATTACAAATGTAACAAAACATTAGCGGCTCTTATTATTCAATAAATATTTTAAATAAATAATAATTTCTAGTAGATTTTACTCAAGTCACCATGACACTACATTTTAATATTACCTTCGATTATTCACCATTCCTACAAATAAGATGAGAGTAATATCTTCTGTTCAAAACTTTATGTAAATGTGTGTGTGTGTGTCTTTTTGCTCTCTAGAATCTAAGATTTTTAAAGTAAGCAAACCATCTTCGAATAAACTTTTTCTTCAAACCGTTAAATAAGTTCATAAAAAACTTAAATCTGCCAAAGTTCATAGGAAATATTAAGCATCTTGAGTAATATATTTATAAATGGTTGAATTTTACATTTTTAAATGTAAAAATGTAGTCAATTCTTAGAACAAACTGAACAACCTGAAATATAATCATGGCAATTGGAAGATGAGAAAATAGACCTCACTATTGCATTGCTAAACATCGTAAAGAGACAACGTACAAAGGAACGGATATGAAACTCTGATTGAAAACAATGGAAAAATACAATCACTAATTTATACAGATGGTACTTTATACAAAACCGAACGAGGAGCTGGGTGTGGAGTTAATTCTGAAGAAAAAAGCTTTTCAGTAACACTCCCACCAAAAGCTAGTGTGTACAATTCAGAGTTATTTGGAATATTAGAGGCAATAATTATTTTAAAAAATAACAAAATAAAGAAAATGATCACCTGCTCTGATTCCCACAGCTCTTTAATTTCTCTGAAGAACAATTATTCAAAACATCCATTGATTAAAGAAATTCTATCCGCTATGACAAATATTAGCTCTTAAAGGGACAGAAACCACGCTCCTTTGGATTCCAGGCAATACCGGTATTACTGGTAATGAAATGGCTGATGGTATATCTGAAGGAGCTGTTTTAGCGACCTATAATAATGGCCATTTGGAAAAAAAATGGCAGAAAAGATGGTACCACAATACATTTTATTTAAGAATTATTGAAGAATCAGTCAATGCACCACTGTGTGTCACATAACATGTCAAAGAATTGCCCATACAAGAATCACATACGGTTACCACTTAGTGAGCTGAAGAAGACCTTCTTGCCCACAAAGTACCAATGACCTCTGCAGTCGACGCGCGGAAAAGGAAAATAAATAAATGTAGGAACTACTAAAAAATACATAATACTCCAGAATTTAGGCTTTCACTCGCATATCATTGAAAAAATTCATGTTTGGCTAAAATCGGATAATTATAACGTAGAAAGTTAGAGACTGGCTAAAATCGGATAATTATAACGTGGAAAGTTAGAGACAGGCTAAAATTTTAAATCTAAATAACTTCGTACTACTAGTATTACGAAAAATATTTAGAACATAATAGGGGTAAATATCAATTTTTAATTTATAAGTTCTACAATATTTTTACAAAAGAAAAAAAAACATTTATAACGGAAGAATTAAAGAATATCATTAGCTTGGTTGATCAGTTCCCTCCCTCTTTTTCAGTCAAGATATTGAATTATAAATATGTATATATATAATATATAATAAAAGATATATTGCTAAATTACATCTAAAGGAGATTGCTAAATGGCATTTACCAGAGGTCCTGGCCCACCGAAATATTGAGCAGTAGAGCGGAAAGAGCCTCCATTGTGCATCTGAATAGAATACGATATTTGTGCTACTTGATACATACTCTTACTTGAGTTCCCGAATTACTAAGATCAGGCATGAATTTGAAAGGGCATAAAGAAAAGCCAAATTGGGAAATCTATTTCATGAGTCTTAAGAGAATAGCTTAAAGGGCATAATAGTCGTATAGTGTATCTTCTATGAATTATATGCTGTGAATATTTTTACGTAAAACACATTTTAATAGAGATATTTAAGAAGGAATGTTGAGCACCTTCTCTTACACATTTTTCTCTCCGGCTTGTATAACGAAATTAATCATTTACTCTTACATATGCCCATCATTAATAGAGCATATGATATCTGTTTAGCTTACACAGCTTCTGGGAAACGGATATATTTTTCTCATTCAGAAATACTAAAGAATTCATTATGGCTTATGATTTAATGAAAGTAATACGTATTTAAAAAAATACTAGTAGGGTAATTCGTCCTATTTGATTTGAAGCAGTCATTGCACGCTGGATTTTATGTTTTATCGATGGAAATTTAAAATAAAGATAAAGACCGATATTTACAGATATTTTGTTGGATTCTGTAGATGGAGAACATATACTCAAAAGTGGGTGTGAGCTAAAGACAAACATCGCGCAGAACACGAGAGAACAGCTGTATCTGCCTGTCAGTTTACTTTTACCCCAACACCTACTTCCCCTCCCAGGAAATAAGATGTTACACTAGCAGCGGATATTCCTCTCGCACTTGCCGAGCTCATTCCGCATTCACGTCACAAAAGAGTGGGAATCCATCTATTTCCTTGGTAGATGTTCAGGATACGAAAGAGTCAGGAATGAAGTACAATATACGGCGGAAGAGTTCGCTAAATTGGAGTGGGCCCCACTGATCATGGAAGGAATGATTTAGTTATATATATATTAAATACGGTTATTGCAGAGGGGTAAAGGATAAGAGAGATGCCTGTAGTATAAAGGGTATAAAGTCAATGAAATTGTCTTGTAATTTATTTATACCTTGTTACCTAAGGTTGTACATTAGGATGATGAAAAAACCGATTCGTTTTCAACATAAAATATTTAAATAGAAATTTTTACAGTAAACTTATCCATCGGATAATGCTTCCATTTCTCTTCGATAGTGTGCCTAATCAGCAGTATCTCTATTGTTTCTAGCGAAAGATGGGCATTAAAGAGGTCCTTCATGAATTATTAAAAAGTATATGGATTCCAAAAATTGTATAATGACTTATTGAAATCCTGAATTCAAAACAATTTCCGCAGGTAATTTAACCTTTTTTTCCGTAGAAAAATACCATTTAAATGCCAAGAATATCCTAAATAAAAGAAAAATCACATAAAAGTATCAAAAAAAAAATTAATTTCTTTAAAGTTATGGTACCTATAGTGACGCGAAGAGTGAAGGTACAACAGCAGGGTATATATAATAATCATAAAATTTAGATTTTATTCAAATATGTAAGATTAAACTTAAGTCAGAAATCAGAAAGAAATTGTAAAATTAAAACAAAGGCACTCCAAAATAAACTTTTGCTACTTCTGGTATGATGAGTAAGCGAAGTGTTCTCTTCAGAGATCAGTTCTGATCATAGAACTAAAGTTGTGAAGAACATAAGTTATAGATTTTCAGCTCTAAAGAAGTATCCGAAATTCTATTTTTTAACTCATGATTCTCAGGCATCAGGCATTGAGAAAATAAAATCACTGTTTGAATGTTTTCCAAAATATTAATCCCAAGTCACGAGCATTACTGAAAATGGCTAAAAATGTGTAAAGTTAGTGAGAGTTCATAAAGTTAATAATTAGTTTGCTTCGAAAAGTATACGTATAAAACCTCTAATCAGGAGGACACAGTTTAAACTAACAATTTTTACGACATTTTTAAAAATAATTTTTTTGTAAATTACGCCTCCAAAATTTTGTTTACTTAATCCCTTTACTAGTTTTTGAGTCTTATACTGCCATATTTTAGACCTGGCTAAGAATTGCAGCAGTCAGATTAACACCTAAAGAGTGAGGTTTTATTTCTAACTGTAAAATATGATATAATGGAGGTTTTTTGACCGTAGACATTATTTGTAGAGAATTATTGTTGGGGTTTGGTTATGGTTGATCTTAAAATAATACAATTTAAAAAAATGTATTTATGATCTTTGTTACGGGTGACAAGAACATTTGATTCAGATGGCAGCACGTCCCCTCTCTGCCAACATGATAGGCCTGAAGATACATTGTGAGCCGTAGTGTTGACAGATTTTTTTAAATTGTATTTTTTGAGATGAATCTTGACCGAACCCCCAAAAAAATTCTCTACAAAAAATAATTGATAGATTATCCGACGGGAAAAGAGTACATCCTCAAAAGGAGTTTGAGCAGGAATACTCAGCATTGTGGAAGAAGAGTAGTACAATCCTCTACAGTTCCGAAGTGCAGAAGGAAGACAAGAGCTGGGTGAAGAAGACAACTACACTTGGGTGTTCACTAAGTTTGGTTCTCTTTATTTCCCCTGGCCGTAAAACCTACAGCCATCCCAAGCTCGCCTCCAACGCTCCCCTCAATACTTAATTTCAGACCAAACGAATCCCCAACGCACCCTGAGAGCCAATTTTACCTCGGCAATGTTTACGCTGCTACACATAGTCGTCTATATATTACATTCTGTATAATATTTAAATTAATATAAAAGTCTTGCTCCAAATAATTATGTTTTATTCATAAAAATCGAGGCCTTTTGATGATGATTGATTATGATCTAAAGGATCTGTTTCATCTCAGCTCGGGCTTCTTCCTCCGACTAACTGAAATGATATAGAGAATTAACTCAAGACTAGGCTACACAAATATGAAAATATAAATCAACTTTATGTGTACCGATAGTGATGTATGGAGAGATCACCGAGAGAGGTTTATAGTCACATCTCAGACTTAAGTACTAAACAGTTCAGTTCTTCACTCTGAGATGTGAACATTAAACTCCGTCGGATGACGTCCGCCCTGATGACGACTTACAAGTTATGTCGAAATGTTGGCAATAATAAAATAATTACCCAATAGTTTTGGAGTATTTTTTTTTTTTCTAATCTTGAATAAAACACTGGCTAATTTCTCCAACATAATATTCGACGCCCAACCAACCATCAACCATGGTCATTTTTATTTTTGAATGGGATTATATTCAGTAACTCCTTAATTTTAACATGAGAATTTTTAAATATTTGTTAAAATGTTTTTTAAATATTTTTTTTTATCTCATTAAGTTCACTTTTTGATTTCTGTTACTAATATTAAACTCTTAAAAACCTTTTAGTAAGAAGAAGAAGTAAGATAAAGTAAGGAATACAGCTGGAAGACAACAAATTTGATATAAAAGTCCAGCCTCCTTTAGCTAAGACAGAAACCCCCTCGAGATGAGGTAGAATCTTGAGGGCAGGTCGGACCACAGTGAAAGCGGAAAATGGGTCACAGATGAGAAGTCTCCTACGGAAGACGGCGCCATCAATAGTCCCCTCTCCGACAATTGAAAACGAATCGAACGGAATAGAACGCCGGTATCGATTATTGGCCTACCTACTTCCATAACAAGAAAAGGGAATTCTTATATTTCCCTCATTCTACTTTTCAATTCTCTACCCACATTGGAAGAAAAGAAAATTGTCTGCTTATAATATTTACAATTTCTATCAAGTAAATAACCTGTTTAGTTAATATTTCACTGGGAAAAATAAAATAAATTAATGTTAAATAACTGGTTAAATATACCACTAGAATTCACTAAATAAAATTAATTATTTTTTTATTTAAAAATAATAATAAAGAATGTTTCATGAAAACACAGTGCCTTTGTTCAATTATTTCCCTACCAAGAAGATAAAAATAAATAAAACAAATCAGAAAAAAATTAAGTCTTTTAAACAGGTCGAGAAATTGATATTTTATAGTTTACAAAAGATTGACAGTATAAGATTAAAGGACTAATTCGATATTACAATACGACTTTTATAATAAGGTTCATTTATATATATATATGGGTTTAATGGTTTAACTCCTATAATTTTGAGAATAACTGGTCAAATTCCACGACATTGAAGTAAATTGCTTGAATTCCTTACGAAGAATCTTCTAAAAGGAATTTTCATAAACTATTTTATTTTTCAATAGTCCATTCCTGATATAATAAGAAAACTTAACTATAATCCGTCGAAGAAGTAACACTAATGAATAAAAAATACGAGATAAAAATTATACATTACCTCTAGGTATTGTAACTTCAGTATTTCTGTGAGTTGAAATTCGTCTTAATCTTTTTTTTAAATTTTATTCATAGACAAATTGTTGTTGTACGAGTGGGAAATACAACTCTTTTGTATTCCATTGTAGATACATGGGGGGTAATATATGCTAATTCTCAATACGTCCGAATGATTGACAGAGACGTAACAAGGTAATTTGTTACCATAACAAGGGCGATCCTCTCTCGCTTGATGGGCACCGGGGATTGCTTTCTGGCCCCCCAGTTGACGAGTTCGATCTGCACTTCTAGATACGAGATTTTATACGAACTGGGAGAATCAAGTACTCTCTTCAATAAGAGCACAATCACAGCTTAGCTAGCTTGAAATCAGGCACTGTATAATAATCCCGTCTTAACGAACTTACTTTGAAGGACTTATAAATTTAAGAGTTTTTCAACAACTGAAGAAAAACTATCAGTTCCCTTTTCTGCCACTTTCGCATAAGCAACAAATAATACCCTGAAAAATCCAGAAGTATAAGTTTCTGCAAGCATATAAAAAAAAACTTACCTTTGTTTTCAATTTTTTAATTAATAAATGTTAAGATATTCAGGATAAATTCAAAATTAATAGCCCTATACTTGTGTTCCCTTATAGTTTTTATATGCAGGAAATTATGTCATTTAATTTCGAACCATGATGCGACATTTGACATGCGACAGCCTTTACTAACTTAGCGGTTCTATATTGAAGGAACTGAAAATAAAAACGTCGGCAGATAATAAAAAATACACTTTTATTTTAATTGTATTTTTTTGGATCAACCTTGACCGAACCCCAACAACGATTCTCTACTAAAAATATAAACCCTTCAAAATTGTATGAATATATATTTGTCTGATGGCTATCAAGAGTCTGAAATTTTAAAGTAAAGTAAACAAATACAGCATGACAGTTTCTTTCTGCAAACCCCTCGACGAGTTTATTAACAAACTTATAGGGAGAGTTAAATCAAAACCAACATTAAAATAGTAATGTCTTTAATAATATTATGCTTATCAAAAACTTTTGATATAATATTATACGTGTAAACTAGTTATTTCTTAAGACCATAATTTAATAAAAGAGAAATCGCCTATTAAGGACGTAGATAAGATATATAAGGATGTAGATAAAGGCGTACAACCCTCTTTTATATTAAACAATAAATTTTGTAACTGAGCTTCCTTAAACAAATTCTTCAAGAAAGATTCACATTTATGAGAAGAAATTAAATAATATATTGAAGAATTTGAATATCCATTTTAAGCTCTCTCTTTCTTTTCTTTCCCGGTCGATTAAATAAAGACATTTCCTTTCCCCCTCATTGGGCTTTTCGGCTTAAGGGATAAAATTAATATTTTTTTTTTTTTTTATACCTCATGTTAAACCATTCAGAGACATTGAAAAAGGAGCGCTATTTAAAGATAACCATCTATGGCTCAGGACAAGCTTTTATTTTCCGATATAAGCCTGCCCATGTAGGGACTCGAACCAGCAGCGCCTCATACACGTGCACTTATGGATCTCCTCGGTAAAAACGGACCACAAGATTAGTTATTAAATGTAATTTATGGTAATGTAATTAGTGAAATATAAGAAATGACATAGCTTCAGCATGGCAGAGAGAAATTTTCCATTTACCAATTATTTATCAACCATAAGACGGAGAACTCACTGCTGTAGTAAGTGTATTTGTCAGATATTTCACTAAATATACATCTAAAAAGATACTGGTGAGATACTATAATAACGCAAATAGTCAAAAACATAAATAAACTTTCCATATTTAACCTTCCTTCTACTTTCTTAAATATGAGAACTAAAAAGGTTATTTTTTTTCAAATTTATTATTAGGTACCGGTATTGGTTAAAAGTATAAAATGACATTAATATCAAAATATAATTCAGGGGTGCTGCTTCAATAGCTAGGTAACTAAGTAATTTCCCCAAAGTAGATAACGAAGTTGACTATGAAAAACTGCAAGGCCAGAGGAAGTAATGTTACTATAGAGGGAGTGCGCTATAGGGAGTGATGGAGGGGTTGCTGATAAGACTTCTTCCCTTAGTGATAGGGCTGTTGTACTGGAAGACTTTCTCCGCAAGGGAAAATATCTAGCATTTTTTTTTTCTTTTTGGCCTGCTAAAATAAATAGTTTAAGAGATTCATCTGATACATAAAGTGAGACAAATCACCTATAATTTGCGTTACTAATATAAAAATTTCATTTTAATCTATATAGGTATAAGATAAGGAACGTAAGAAATAAATAAATAAGTAATAATAACCCCAATGAGTGTTGGAGAATAAACGCTGCTGGTAATTTCTTATAATTATTATACAGAATAATCATTTCCATAAACGCATATTTTAATGGACATTTAATATTTATTAAATATACAGTTGAAGAATAATTTGCGGTATATATATATATATATATATATATATTCCCACCAAAA
>KZ808714.1:35188-58686 GCA_000696205.2 Oncopeltus fasciatus
TTTTTTTGTTTTTTGCTACAGAGGGGCTAAAAGGTACTTAGGTTTAATGAAAATTAGTCTAATGTTGAGGGACTATGTGAGGGGCTTTTTTTTTACATTAAAGCATGCTAAAAATAATTTTGCGAGAACAATAGCTTTTTTTACTTATAAATCTGTCGTAAGTACATCCCTTGGATTGTAGTTTTCATTCTGAACCAGTTTCAAGGATCGCATTCCTCAGTTGACAAATTTTGAATTCTCAAACTCATTGCCGACCGCAGTACTTATCAGACTGGAAAGTCTACTAGTGTACGGTGACCAAGAAACGAACTTGAGCAATAAAAGCGGCACCAGTCGGACATTGAGATAAAAAAAAAATACCTGTCAGTCGACCCGAAAGGCATAATAATTTTTTTTTTTTTAAACCTCTCTTTCAACCAAATAGGGTTATTAAAGGGGCTATCTACAAGTTCCCATCCTATTCTAAACCTTCATGGCTATAGACTAGCTTTTATTCATCGATAAAAGCTTGGCCAGGACAGTATTTGAAACAGCAGCGCCAGGATTGCGTGACAAGAACGGATCCCATGAGATAACTCGGAGCCTCTAAAACAAACTTTTCTTTTCTTTTTTTTAAATTTAAAAATCATTGGGTTCAATCATCTTATTAAGCTTTAATGATTGAAACTTTCTTAAGTTTACTATCCTGCTTTTTGATATTTTTTATAATTTGCATGTTCTAGCTATTCTTCACTCTACTCTCAGTATTTTGTCAGTTCTATTTCTCTGTGGGACTTTAAAAAGGGTTTCACTTACATATAATACCTCAGGCTGAACCTATATTTTGTAGTGTTTTAATTTTGTTTTGATCAAAGATATTTTTTATTGTATGTAGCCCATGTTAATTGTTTTAGCCCTTTTTATTTTATTAGTTCTTGCTGAGCAGGTTTTTCATTCAAGTTGTACATTATAATTTCCCCAAGGCATTTAAATTGAGGCAATATTTTTATTTTTCTGTTGTTCGCTGTTATGTGGCTTACTACTAGTAGGGTCTTTTCCCATGATCTTGGTCTTTTCAAGTAATATTTAGAGTCCTACTTTCTTTTAAATAGTTTCCAGGCTTATTATTTGATTTGTCGCTTCTTTTATGCTATTAGCTAGTTATGCCAACTTTTCTGCGAATCCTAAGCAATTTAAGTTTATTTGATCTTAATTTGTCCCAATATTTCTCAAATTCTCATAATTCTATTTCTAGTACCATTCCTTCATCACATATTCAAAGTGCAATTGGAGATCAGTGGTGATAGACCATTCCCCGTCATTTTTTAATTTTCATAATAATTAAACCGAATCAGTAATTTAATATTTCATATATGATTTGGTGTTTAAGAGAGTTTTATCATTCTTATTATTTTTGGATTTAGTCCAAAATTATTTACTATATCCAATACAGATCTGTAGATACAATCAGGCTTTTTTTAAGTCTACAAAATTTATTACTTATTTGTTCCTTCTTTTATATGCATCGGTTACTAATTTTAAGGTGATTATCTGTTCTGGGCCTCTTTTCCAGGGTCTAAATCCTCCTTGGTACCCCCTAATTTTTGGAGGGTTTATATTTTTCATATACATGAGCATGTAACATAACATGAACTACCACCCGTTCACAATTTCAAGTGTTTGTTACGTTTGTGTACAGAGTAGAAAACATTTCGGAAGTCTAGCTAGGAGCATATTTTTAACAATATACGTTGTCTATAAATGCTAGCAATATATGTCTATAGGAAAAACATAAGAAGAATAAATATGGGTTAAATGAAAATTTAAGTAAAGGACTCTAAGAGTTATGTAAAAGTGAATTCCAGGATCTAATGGGACTTTTTCCTCCTCCGAGCGTTCGAGGTAATATATTCAAATTTATTCAAAGGCGTTCTTCAAATCTAGGAAAACGATTTTCTCCCCTCAGAACAAGGGCCCTAATCCAGAGGAACCCACCACTCACACCTAATGGAAGTAAATCCAACTTACAGAACGGATAGCAGAAAATCCGACACAAATTAAACCCATCGCGCTGACTAATTCATGAAAACTGAGCCATGCATGGCCGGCGGTTTTGTGTGTCTCTGGATAGAATAGACGAGAATTGTAAACATTTTTTAATTTTGTAAATACACTTTATGTATGGCAAAACTTCAAAATTATCAATTAATAAGTCCGGAATTTTATATTAGGAAATTTAATAAATTATGACTCATGAGCATGTAATATAACATCCAAAAGTTGTCCAAAGCGATACAATGTACAGGGTGAGTAAATTATTAGCCTGATATCACAGACAAGTCATTCTTGGGTTGAAGTAAATATTTAGTTATAATTTACTGAGCGAATACTTCATTGGGGCAGTTTGAATCCTTCTATGAAATAAGGAAGCATGAGGTCACGTTTATTGGTTTAAAGGAAGATGAACAGGAGTACTCCAGAAACTACCAATCTTGGTTTACAGCTTTACACCTAAAACCCTTTACTAAGAGTCTGAGCTGCGGGGATACAATTACAGAAAGCGCTCAGCACATAGAGAAGACTAATGTGCAAAGATTAGCCCTTTCGTTGTCCCATTATTCATCAACGTCACTTTTAACAAAGGTAAAATCCCGTTCGTTCTACTTCCCGTTTTCGACGCATTTCAGGCTATATTAACTACTTTTTTTGCCATATTCGTTGAGCGGCCCACTATTTCAATTGACAATCCATCAGAACTACAATAAATAAATATAAGAAAGGAAAATCTAATAAAATAAGTAAAAGAAGAAATCACTGAGAGCAATAGAAATCCATAAAAACAAAAATCATGTCCCTGGAGTCTGAAATCCGAATTTATAAAACTTATACCTGCCAAATAATGATGTACTCCGCCGAACCCCTAGCTGATGTGCAAAAAGATTATAAAAACATCTAAAATGAAGTTATAAGAAGTTATGGCCGGCTGCACACTGACAGATAGAGAAAGGAACAGAGAATTGCGAGAATCAAGCAATGCACAGGATGTTAAAAGGTTAGATGGGTAAAAAGCGATGACTTTCTTCAGTATTTAATTATAAATCACAAATATAGTGCGATAATAAAGCGACAAACCCAATCCCTGATGAGGGGGTTCCAGATATGCAGAAATGAGGCCTTCTGAGGAGATGGAGGCCAACAGGAGTGTGAGACAGTACCAGGCCTTGCCATCATTTAACTTGAGAGGAGGGAAGGCAGTTAGGGACTCGGGTGTACAAACGAAACATACTCTCTTTGACAGATTAATCAAACTTTATAATATATGTAGATAACATTCAAATTGCAACAATCAGAAAGGGTTCTCAAGGAAGCATCCCTCGACATCGAAGCTGCCTCTAAGAAGCCAGACCTGTCAATGAAAACAATGTATGCGAGCAGAAAACATGGAAGGTGACATGAAAATTATTCCCTGAATGTTTTAATGTGTTAACAGCTTTGGGTTTTAAACTCAACATTCAGGATAATGTCTTAAAGGAATTTTGAGAAGGATCACCACTACTAACAGATTTTAGTTTGGCCAAGTACTGCAGGAGCCACTTTTTGTCTAACAAAACAAAGGTGAACTTTTACAAGACACTTGTGCACCAAATGATTACTTATGGTTGTTTGGGTTGGGCAACGACAAAGGCTGATAATGAAAGGATCGCACCATTCGAAAAAAAAAATTGTGCTTGATCGAATATATGGTTATGGAGTTTCAGATAGGGACCACTAGACAGCACTGCAGACCAAAGGAAGATTCTCAATAGCTTTCACTGAAAGACCAGAAATTAGCGGAGACTTGTTGGAGGAAGCCCAGACCAGGTGACGAGTTGAAAATATTATTTTATTAATTTATACTCAAAAGCGCTTAACATTTTCTAAAATATTATTTTAAAATCACGGAAATCTTTGCTATAAAGCAATAATAAGGCGACAAACTATTATTCTAATCAATGAAACTATAACTGATAATTCTTTAAAATATTAATTCTGATCCGAATTACTTCAAAAACCACTGAACACATATGGTTAAACGTGGCACATACTCTGGGCATAAAAACCCACGTTTATATCACCTCTGCTAACTCATTTGAAATTAAATTTATTTAAATCATGTAGTTGGTTAGCGCACCTGCCCGGATAGTGGGGGATTCGGGTTCGATCCCCGGCTGAGGTAGAGAGTTTTATTTTTTAGCTCCCTGTACGATTCCAAAAAAAAAAATTTAATTTCAAGCTGTTAATAAACTCACCATTTTACTTTTACTAAATCTTATTATTATTATATCATCGTGAGAGTCGATGTCAAAGATTTCACCTAAAATGCTTATTACCTTATTACCTATCGATGTTAAATTATGCTTTTTCTTAACCTCGATAAGACAAGATCATTCTTGAGTTTTCATCTGTAAGGATAACACCTGTCTGTGATCAGTCTCACACCTCTAACACTATTCGGGTTTACATCCGTTTATTTTATTTTTCTTATGTTTTTTTTTTCGCTCCTGTTATGAATTTATTGGTTAACCTTCGGGATGGATAACACACCTTAGGGCTACCTTCCTAAGCATAGAAAACCGAAAGTCGCTTTTTCTATTAACAAAATTAATGTGAAAAAAAAACTTTTTATGAATTTAAGTAACTATACAAAAACTTAAATTTACTGTAATAAAAAAATCTGGTAAGGGTAAATTAAAAATGTATAACCTTTGATTATAAATAGGGCTGTAACTGGGTGTGCCGGTGATGTAGCTAATGTAATAAAAA
This sequence comes from Oncopeltus fasciatus, assembly GCA_000696205.2. Classification (NCBI taxonomy): domain Eukaryota; kingdom Metazoa; phylum Arthropoda; class Insecta; order Hemiptera; family Lygaeidae; genus Oncopeltus; species Oncopeltus fasciatus. Next base: position 39,971 of record KZ808714.1, read on the forward strand.
CCAAGGTATGGAAGTACATTAGTTATGTGTAATAATGATATTCTGGCCATTAAATTACTTAACATGAAGATATTTTGCGAAAACATACTGGTAAATACAGAGCCTCATTAGAAACAAAAGACGAGTAAGGGCATACTGTCATCTCAGGATCTTCTCTACTCCCGTAGAAACACCACATAATTAAAGCCCAGAATTGTGAAGGTAGTAAGTGTTATAGTTGGATGCCAATGTCAGTGCAAATGTATTATGTTGTAGACACCTGGATTAAGGGTTGTGGAAGAAAATAGGTCCACAACAAAAGGGATATTTAGGTCACTAAGACCCTCTTGTAGAGTGGGCCACACCTATTATTCCTTGACATTTGCTTTTGTCCTGAAGATTGCTCTGGGGAGGCAGGAAGACGTGGCATACGTAGGTGTTATTTTGTAGAAGTCTTAAGGATTTCCGCGACATATGTCCCGTAAGTACAAATGTAAGTATTTATAATGTCATTTCCCCAATCAACGTATGCATTACAAATTTATGAACTATGCAGTGTTTGTTATTGAAGTTGGCTTTTAGAGACTAGGCGACTTTTTATCCACTGACTAACGTCAACTGCTACTATGTCTTCCATTTTGGAAAAGTAGTATATAAAGGAACTTTCAATGTGATGTAGTATGAATATCAAAGCTGTACACACACACACACACACACACAAAAAAAAAAAAAAATACTCCCATTATCTAATTTATTTGAATAAGACGGAGCACTCATTCGAGCCTTGGCTTGGAAATACAGATTATTTACAACTTACATTTCACGTGTAAACATAATTAAAATGACAAAAGTCTATATTAGTATCAAATCAATAAATTTCGAGTTCGTTTTTATAAATTTTACATAAAAATTTGTTAACCCTTAAAATGCCGCCAACCTGGTCAATCTGAAGGACAGCATCCGGCTACTGCCGCAGAGACACTTCCCTGTAGCATCACGCAGCCACTTCCCAAACTTCACCACCTCCTACTTCCTCTGACATGTATGCAATCATGGAAACCTTTTTCACTAGAACCCAATCCATGATGGAGTCCATGTTAAATCCCCTTATTAACCTCATTACAGCCCTTACTGCCCGCTTTCCTGTTCCTCAACCATGAATTCCCTTACCAACACATTTCTCACAGTTCTACTATGGAATGCCAACGGAGTATATACACACAAAGACGAATTGACATTATTTCTCAAAGATAGAAAGTTTGATGTCGCACTTATAACAAAAAACGACACGAAAATATATCGATATACCAGAACTTATATATACACAACTTATAGAACCGACCACCCAGACGGGAAAGCCCATGGAGGGACAGCCATTCTGATTCGCAGCTCCCTCTCCCATCATTTGATTCCTTCTGATCCTTCAGACTATCTCCAATCTACCACCGTGTCACTCTCAACCTTCATCTTTCCCATCATCCTCGCGGCAGTGTACTGTCCTCCAAACAAGCCCATAACTTCAGCTCAGTTCAGACAATTCTTCGATTCTCTGGGCTCCTATTTCCTCGCTGGTGGCGACTACAATGCGGAACAACTACAGGGGGGCTCCAGGACAACTAACTCTCGTGATTGTACCCAGAACACTTTATTTTCCTCCAGGCTTCTTACAACCCTCTCTCCGAATACCCCAACTTACTGGTACAGATAGCAACTGAGTACCAGATCTCATAGATTTCTCTGTCTGCAAAAGCCTACATCCGCTCCAATCCCTTACCAGCACACTCAATGACCTTTCTTCTGATCTTAGTTCCGCACTCCTCATGTCACTCACCCACCATGTTACTCCAGCCTATCCCAAAACCGACTCCTCCGTCACTGGTTAATGGCCAAGTTGATCAGGATGGGATAAAATCCCTCCTTGAGAAGCTATAGACCTCAGGTTTTCCTTAAAATTCTCGCAAGACCTTGGACGATACTATACAATCCTTTACCTTTGCTATTTAACAGTCATCCATACCTACCTTCAAAAAAATTTCTAAATCCCAATCCTTTTAACGCCAAACCTCTTCGCATCCATACACAGACTCTTATACTATCCAAGAACTAAGACGAGTCAGAACCACATGGCAGAGAACAAAATACTCATTCGACCACTAAGCATATAACAATCTAAGCCGTTTAGTGAAATGGGAACAGATCTTTTCACAATAATGAATTCAACATTCATCTCTCCTCACTCACAAAAAATATAAATCCCTCTGGACTGCCACTAGAAAAATCCTCAAATATCTGTCCCCACCTCTTCCGATGCAGACATAGCAGAGGTCTTTAGCCTTCACCTTAAGCAAACCTTCACTTCTCATCCTGACGCAGAAAACCATTTTAAGAGCACGGAGGTAGAAGAATCCCTTGATTCCTCTCTTCTTATGCCTCCACCTCCTAAAGTGGTCACCCCCTCAGAGGTTAAATGTATCCTTTCCTGCTTGCCTATATGCAAGTCTTCCGGATATTATCTTATTACAGCCCAAATTCTAAATCACTTACTCAAAAAGGCAACTACTTCAACAACACCATTCTCCGAACCATACACTTTCCTCTCCTGTGGAAGTTATCCACCGTAAACCTTCTTTCAAAACCTAGTAAACCCCCAAGTAATCCTTTTTTCTATCACACAATAAGCTTGCTTCCTCTCTTTTCAATGGTCTTTGAGAAAATTCGTCTTAAAAGGCTAATACCAATCCTGGATGCTCACCAAATACTTCCAAAACACCAGTTTGGCTTCCGAGCTAAACACTCCATGGTCCAAACAGGTATTTAGATTTATAGATTGCATATCTTACTCTTACATTTAAATGGCAAATTTCATGTTACAATTAACACTAAGGAAGAAACAACCTGGCAGAATTTACTTTAGAGATATCGCTATCTCAATTTACGATTGCGTCAAGTACCTGGGCTTTCATCTTGACTCCCGACTAACATGAGGCACACATACAAAAATAAAAAGACAGGACTAAATAGGAGATTTGGACAACTTTACAAGCTGTTAAACCGCAAGTCAACATTAACTGTAACTAACAAACTCACCCTTTACAAGACGTTACTGAGACCTATATGAACATATGGAGTCAAACTGTGGGGAATTGCTAAACCGTCCAACATCCAAAGAATCCTGTCCTTCCAATACAAAATCCTCAGAATCATAGTTGATGCACCCTATCACGTCACAAACTCCTTACTCAACAATGGCCATAAAATGCCTTTTGTTAAAGACGTTATCACAACTGGTTTTAATAAATTTCACTCTGACCTTTCCATGCATCCCAATCCCTTAGCCTTTGGGGGATGGGTAATATTGGATAGAGTTTGCTCTATCCAATATTACCCATCCTGATAACCCACCACATCGCCTGAATAGGAAATGGCCAAGTGATCTCCTCTTGTCAACACTTCATTATAACATGAAAAACAAACAACCTGTAAATATTGTAACTAGTGATTTAGTCATTGGGCAGCTTCTCCAAGAAGCAAAGTACATGCTAATTAAAATATTTATTTATAGTATTATTGTACCAGCCCATTGCAAGGTGCACAACAAATGAAGAATGTAATAATTAATAAAGTTCTTATTATTTTTTTTTCAAATAAATGTACCCTGTGTGTACATTAATTTAGAAAAAAATACACTAAAATCAAGTTGATGCACTTTTTAAATACATTTTTTTTAAGAGAACGATTTTAAATATTTAAAAAACATATTTTTTAAAATTTCAAAAAAAAAATACTCAGACTACATTTACTGCATGCTAATTATTATAATTCAAGAATTATTACTGGAATTATGATTACACATAAATTAACCTTCTAGTTATGAAAATATTAAGTACTTAAGGGGTTGTAATGCGAACCTAAGACTATTATTCTGGATTTTTTTTACCTATTCTATATTTTTTTTAGATTATTTTACACTAAAGTGGTCACATGGCAAAATGTTTACAATTATATTGATGAAATATACAAATGTTGAGACTGCTTGGTCATTGTAAACTTTACTAACACACAAAAACACATCGAAACTCATCATCGAATGACTCAGGTCATTTTTTGTTGTGACAAATTATCAAAACAAAGTAGATTCTAGGATTTTTGCTCGATATTAAAATTACAAAATTTCAAGTATCATTACCTCATTGACATAAAAAAAAATGTTGACTTACCTTCTGATTAAAATTCTAAATAGTTTCCACATACTTCCAAAAACTGGTAAGAAAATTCTGATTATCAGGATAGGCCTTGCGTTTTAATAAATGGAATTCACTCAAAGTAAACTTTAACTTGTTCCAGAAACCAATATTTGATAATGATTGGTATTTTTGCTAATTTATGAGGGTTAAAAATGATATATATCTAATTTAAAATGAATGTATTAAACAAAACAACATATTCGCACAAAGAATAATAACGTCTCTCATGCAGTGTTAGTAGGGTCAGTGAAGACCAGGAATATTAACATCTAATAATGTATACCCTGAATACCCAATATTTTGGTATTTCGTAGCAGTTATTCTGTCTTTTGTACGTTTGCTATCTATTCTGAAACTGAAATTAGTTAAACTAGATGAATACCTTTTCAAAACAAGTATATACAAGTCGGAAAACTGTTTATCTTCAGATGAAGTCAGATCATTTCGTCAGTGTGATTCATTCCACTGACTAATAATTTAGTTATTGCTACAAAATAAAAACTAATACATTTAGGCAAATCTAAGTACTTACCTCAGATGACGTCAGATAGCATAGGCGCGAGTCGGTGCTCTCGATTGAAGCCTGCTGCACAATCCCATAACGGGTTGATTCCCTGTCACTCATGTAGTCACTCCTCAGACTGTCCTGGCGATCGAACACCCCTCTGTAGCACAAAAAAACCAAAAACTAATTAATGAATAGCTTTAATTTATAAAAAAAAATGTACACTTCCACAAAAAATTGAGTTTCATCTTATTTTTCCATTAGATACACTAAGGATAAACAACGGTCTGGATTCCTTATTTCGGCCCCAAGAGTGAATCTCAAGTTGACACTCCAAGGCCCAAGAAGAGAGTTTGAATTAGGCCAAAGAGTAATATGACATCATCCGTAAATTCGTTGCTACATAACCTGCTTCCTGATAAGTAAGAAAGGTTTTTTCATAAGAAAGAAAATTCCATCATGGATTTATAAAATAAAATATGAAGTCTGTGATAATCTAACTAAATTTTGACACGAAATATATAACACCGTGAGTTGAGAATATTACAAATTAGTGGTTGCTTAATTTATAGCTGAAGAAAAGAAATGACCTGCGATAAATTAAAAAAATAGAAATAAGAGAAATAAAATAAAATTATTTTGTAAGCAATTTTCAATTTGTTTATAAGGGGTCTGCCACTTCTCATATACATAGACCAATGACAGTTGCCAATGAGGAAATAAGAATGGTAAAAGAAGAAGAGAAACAGTATTTATTTACATAAAAATTCAAATTGGGAAGAAAAGTTTTTTTTTTTTCTTTTTAACTACTACTGCCTCTTTAAATTGTGAAGGAAGAATTAGAAGGTTTTTGAAACTTGAATAGGGATTTCTAATTAAGCAAGAGAGGCAAAAAACAAAGTTTGTCGAACAGTAGCTAAGTAAACTGATTATGTTTTTTGTATTGCAGTTTGTAGGTATTTTAGAATTTTGAAGCTGAATCTTAATTTTAGAAGGAGGAAATGTTAGAATTCAGTAAATTAATAAAAATGATGTGAGAAAGTTCAACAGCTAATTTCATAAAACCAATTTTTAAATTACTTTTTAATGAATTCTGAAGGAATGTAGCTATTGTGGATGTTCCCAGGACAGATTTTTTAAATAGTTTCTCCAATTCTGCCTTCTAGTCACTAAATAATCCACATATATTTCGTTAACAGTATTTTTCTGTATTAAGTATGAGAAATCTAGCAGGAAAGAAAAGTTCTCACATACAAGAAGTTAAGTGAAGAAGTTGATTTCTTTTGAATAAACTGATCAACCAAAACCTATACTTCAAAGCAGTATTTTGATACATAAAAAACCTCTTTTTATAAACCAAAATACTGCTTTGAAGTATAGGTATCAGTTGATCAATTTATTTCAAAAGAAATCAACTTCTTCACTTAACTGCTTGTATGTGAGAACTTTTCTTTTCTGCTAGGTTTCTCATATTTCGTACACCTCGTTCCTCACATATAAAGGTGTACAAATATATATATAATGTGTGTGTGTGTATTTGGGTATAATAATATTAATTTAATTTTAATTCTTTGTTTATTGTGAAATAATAATTGTAACTAATAATTTGAACTATTGGATTTTTTTTTTCTAGACCAACAACCAAAATGAATATTTTAAAATAAAATATCATAATATTCTCACTTCTATATAGTAAATCAAAAATAATAGCTTTAAACACATTAGAAAGAATATCAAAACATTTCTATAAACAAGCAAATTTCATAAAGCAAAATGCACCAATCAGCTACAACAAAGTTGACTTCCTTCACTATCAACCAGTGATATTGTTACATAGCAGAACTTTTTTAGTGGCATGACATATGCAGGCAGGCTACATTCTAAAGAGCCAGTTCAGGGATTTTGTTAAGCAAAAGCAAATGTTGATATAACAGCACAGATCTGTAGTTATATATCATATATGCAGTATGTATAATTATATCATACATTAATGTTTATGTATACAATTTACCCAAAAAATCCATAGCCACAGGTTTACNATTTTAAAAATAGTATTTATAAAATTGCAAAAGTATCCATAAAATTATGTTTATCAATTTATCCCCTTAAGATACAATTCAGCTATATAATAAACCCTGTTTAAAGCCAGGAGCGTACTTTTCATTAAGCTACATACTACACATTATTATAAATTATTATTCAGTATTATATGATACAATTATATTTTCTTCAGGGGATTGGTAATTTTGTCGGTTGTTCAATTCAAAAAAAATTTTCAGCTCTTGTGAGTAAATAAATTTCTTCAAATTAAATATTTTAATTGCTAAAGATAATTACAGCCTTTTAAGAGAAAAATAGTGTAAATAGTACAAACATATTCATTAAACATGTCATTTAATGAATTAGAAGTTAAAAAATAACAATTAATCTGTTTAATTTGATATTTAACTAAATCGACTTTTATAAACAAAATCCCCCTTCTTAAGCCTGAATCTAACCCTGTATAAAGAATAGTTTTTGAAAGGAATTGCAACTGAGATAGGGTTTTCTTAGATAATGAGTACCTTCTAAACAATTTTCAATCTAATATAAAATTGAAAATAAACTGAAATCTAAAACTCTGATAGATTAAGGTATTTCAGTATATTTTTTTTTCTTACTCATTGTATACTTAAAACTGAAGGGGAAAAAAAATCTTTCAGCACTAACTCATTGGTTGAAGGTAAAGCATAATAATATCACTAGTTTTAATAATATCTTTCATATTATTAGGTTTGAATCATTTAATATTGAGTAGAATTACCCTTATCCTGAACACCACACATTAGCTTGCTTTTCTTAAAAATTCATTTAGTATTTTTTCATACATAAAAAGGTTAAGTAGGAAAATAAACATAACTCAAAATTTCTAGCATAATTGTTTGCATCAATTAAAAAAAAAGAAGTTTATTTTTTATTATGCTACAAAATAAAAACTAATACATTTAGGCAAATCTAAGTACTTACCTCAGATGACGTCAGATAGCATAGGCGCGAGTCGGTGCTCTCGATTGAAGCCTGCTGCACAATCCCATATCGGGTTGATTCCCTGTCACTCATGTAGTCACTCCTCAGACTGTCCTGGCGATCGAACACCCCTCTGTAGCACAAAAAAACCAAAAACTAATTAATGAATAGCTTTAATTTATAAAAAAAAATGTACACTTCCACAAAAAATTGAGTTTCATCTTATTTTTCCATTAGATACACTAAGGATAAACAACGGTCTGGATTCCTTATTTCGGCCCCAAGAGTGAATCTCAAGTTGACACTTCAAGGCCCAANAAACCATAAACATTTCTCCTTTTATAACAATTAAATGGCAAAATTCAATTAAAAGCAATAACTGAAATTAGATTAACTGGACTGGAAACCAACCCAAGTGGCCTACATGTTTTAATAATCACAATAAAACATCCCAAAACGAAATTAATGATTTGAATTATTATTGAACAAAATTGGGATCTTTCCCAATATTACCAACTAATAATTAGAATACTTGGATTGGGTTTCTCTAAAATCATAAATTGTTATTAATCTCTTTATTAAATGTTAATATTACTTGGAAAAGAAGGAAGTTGTGGTTGGTCAGACTTCTTAATGGTTTATAGCCCTTTGTTTCCACAAAAGAATTTCCATTCTATAGCTTGGACTACAGCTTGGGATTGGCGATTTAATAGACATTTCTCCGAATTTCTTGAGTATACAAAGAGTACTCTAACCATTGACAACCTGTTTGTTTGTCTATTTTTTTGGAGAAGGGAAAAAATTACTCAATTGGTGGGTTCCCCTCAATAATGCTTATTTATTAATATATGTTTAAGCCTTGATAGACCATTTTCAAGAGATATAAAACTAATAAATTATAAACAATGAGAGCAAATAACTGAACAATAAATATTAAAATTCAAAAAGAAACAAATAAAAAAATTATAAAATCAACATCCAAAATATATGAATGTGTACAATTGGTGGCAAAATTGACGTATAACAGTGGGCGAAACATGGAATAATTAATAAAAAAAAACAGTAAAAAACAAAATTTTTAGAACACTTTAGATGCCATCACAAATGACCTGAACTTCTTGGAAAGATTTCCCGTAACAAAACATCATACCGTGCATTGGAAGGGTCCAACCTCACCAAAATCTAAAAAAAAACTCAAATGAGCAAATCGAAATTCAAATTTATGAGGATCGCTTTTTCGAGATTCATGGGATTGTGTTCCTTCAAAGGGTTCCTGAAGGTCAAAGTAATAATCAACATTACTACCATGAGGTGATTGCTCAACTCCGCAAAAGAGTAAAGAAAAGGACCCGATTTGTGCAAGAACAAGTCATGGGTTCTCCATCAAGACAACACGCCGGGCTCACTATGCATTGCCTGTCAAGATGTTTCTAGCCAAGTACAACATCTCACTTTTAGACCATCCCCCTTATTTGCCTGACCTGGCACATGTGACTTTTATCAACAGGTAAATTTGGAACACCCCAAGGTCAAATTTGCATTAAAAAGAACAAGATTTTAGTTTGCTGAAGCTGAAAAAGAAAAAGCGGTGCACGTCATGCAGGAGTTCACAGAACAAGACATCAAGCACAGTTTTGAACAATGGAAAATGGAGCACTGTAAGGATAGAGGAGGGATTTATATTTAAGATGATAAAAACTAAGTATGTATAAATTTAAAGTGAAATATTTTACAGCAATAGTCTCGGAATTTAATAGCTACACTTCATATTCTGTCTACAGCTAAGATCAGCTTATTATTTTAAGCTGGGAGGAGGCTTTGTTAGTAACCTCACTCCTTCTATTTAGGTATTGAGACTTAATAGATTTCTTTAGGAATTTTGATACCCTCTCTTTTATTCACTTTTTGGGGGGCCTGTAGACTTCATGTAGTCCATTTTATACGCCACGCTGTTTAAAGAATACTGAGTCCCTCTGACGAAAGTCTTTACAACTAGTCTTCAGTTTTCTTAAGAAAAAGCCCTTCCAACATAGAAGGCTGATGCTCTTATTTTCATGACATTCATGAGTCATAACCAAAACACAAAAGATTATATCCTTACCAATGCACCTAGGAATAACACATATCTCTTTGTGTTTTTCTAGGTGCACCAAGATTTAGGTCACGCTTGGTAGAGGAAGGAAGAATTTGCCAGCTTTGGCTATCAGAGAAGAAAACGTTCCTCTTTTCAGCCAACCCTGATGCTTAGCATTTAATTTACTCTTGCCTAGACAGGAAACTGTAAGAAAAATTGGTAACAAAGTTAAGGGTGACAAAATAGAAACCCCTGACCTATCCAAAAAATTTTATCTCTAAGTATATATAAGTCTTCCAAGAGGAATTAAGGACCATTGAGGGCGTCTAAGCGAAAATCAACCTCAAGCAGGGAGCCTGGCGGTTAGCTTTCAGTACTCAATGATTTTTTGCCTTTGAAAGGCTATAGAGAATGAGTTGGCCAGGCTGAAAAGAGATGGTATCCAAGATCCACAAAATCCTGGCAAGACACTGATATTGTGGTGTACACCTATGGTGAATACCGGGTGATGTACAGATTTGTAGAGACTTCAGAGTGACATTGAATCCCCATCATTACCCGATAATAATTTATTACCTATCTTTGATGATCTCATATCTAAACTGTGCAAGTCAAGATTTTTCTCTGTTATTGACCTGAGAAACACCTATTTTCAGATCAGGGTTGAAAATCCCGCTAGATTGACAAAAATTTTGACCATGGCATATTTGTGGGTATATATATCCATTATAAAATACGATATAATTATTTTTAAGTCTAGCCCAGCAAAATTAATGACTAAATGGAAAAGCTATTGGATGGGCTGGGTATGGGCTTGATGAGCATGGATTACATCCGTCTAATAATAAAAGTGGATACAATAAGGAGAGCCAAACAACTTTAGAACGTAAAGGGAGTTGAGTGTGTTCCTGGGATTTTTCAAATAACATGAGAAGTTTTTCTGAACCTCTAACTGGAATCAAGACCAAATGGAAGATGTCCATGGAGTGATCTGTGTTCGGGAAGGTGAGAGACTTGTTATCAACCAAAGATAGCGTTGTCATCTATGATCTAAAGAAATCAGTTATTGTGGCAAGTCTTACATTGGAGCAAGGAATCCGCGCTGTTTTGATTCATAAAATTCACTGGACTGGAGAGTCAAGTTTTGTTTTACAATTTAAAATTAAATGTTCATTTCCTGATTATCTGCCAACATTTCACAATGTAAGCCATCTTCAGAGCTATCATGGAGGCAAGAGGGGATGTGAGGGGATCCTGGTGACACGACGTCCACTCTCGCCTACATGATGGGCCTGAAGATGGCTTTTAATGTAAGTCAAAACGTTGGCAGATAATAGATAATTAAGAAATAAACCGATAATTTTAAATTGTATTATTTGGATCTACCTTTACCGAACCCCCCCCCCAAAAAAAACATCTACTAGTAGTATATTTGTGTATATTGCTATCTCATTATGTTGTAGCAAGGTCCATCGATAACTATGTAACCTTTTGTAAATAAACCAGCCTTGTTTTAGCTAAAATCTCATATGTACTATTTGGTTAGAGTGTACTACATTATGCAACCAAATAAATCAGAATTTTTTTTCAGAAAAATGAATCAAGCATCAGTCAAGCAAGATATACCTACATGAATCTTAAAACTTATAGTATAAGCCACTTCATTAAAGCTGAAATATTAAAGGTGGAATATAAAAATGGTTCAATATGCATAAATATGCTTTGAATCTATACTTAAAAGAGCTGAATTGTTTATAATTGAGGAGGACCATATAAATAATATTAGTCATCATCTACTTACTTATTTATTAGCATCATTGATTCCTCAATATAAATTATACTAATAAATCAATAGATCAGTCCTTAAAAATTACTGGATTCCGAATAAAAGGTATAAATTCCTTAATTAGTACTTATATCATCAAATTCAGAAATACAAGATCATTTCATAAAATAAATATCAGAACTTTAAATTCAGTACAATATTCAAATTTAGTTTGTTTTTAAAAGTATCTAACAAAGTATTTATTAAATAACCTTGAAAGCATGACTTCCAAGTGACAATCAAACAAAACAAAGTACGAAATCATTTATGTTCAAATATATTAAATTTTAACAATTCTAAAAATTATAAATGATTTGTTCAAAACTGTTATATCTTAAAAAATTAAAATTATAATTTATTTATATAATAATAAATGTGGTTTTATAAATTAAAAAAGTGCCTAAACAAACTGAAGCAGTGAAATATGCATCACAAATAGTATACATGCATTTGTTCCTGTGTCAAAATAAAATTCACATTATTGTTTCTAGCATTTGCAACTTTCAATCATCTACTGTAGCATATATGCGAACCCTCAATCACAAGACCAGGCCTTCGGTCACACCAAAGGAAAAAAGTTTCATCTAAGTCTATATACATTTTTTCCATTTAATTTACAGTATTAACCAAAAACAAGAAGATATTTCATGAGAAATATTAATTCTTTTTGCTGATCTGTTAACTAATATATAAATATAACTGAAAGTATAGGGAATATTTTAGAATAAAATGAATTATAATTGTTTATATTTTTACTTATTCAAATGAAAAAAACATTCATAAGAAAAAAGAATATAAAAAACATTTAAAGAAAATATACTCACAAAATAATTTTACATTAATATATTTTAGATTGTTGTGATTCATGAACCTACACAAAATGCATTGTAAATAGTTATTTTATATACGTGCTCTTCCATATATATATATATTTACAATGCATATTGTGTAGGTTCATGAATCTATCTATTTAGATAGAAATATATTTTAGATTGTTGTGATTCATGAACCTACACAAAATGCATTGTAAATATATATATAGTGTGTGTGTGTGTGTGTGTGTATTGAGAGTGTTAGTCTGTGAACAATCAAAGCAAATTGCTTCATACATTTAATATAAAAAATGTTATTTTTATTCTTAGAGCTCATATTAAAAAACTAAATTATGTTATTCACACTTAGAAATTGTGTTAAACAGGTTTTATTTCAAATTTACTTTTTTAAATTTTTCTCATATTATTGAAAACAAAATATTAAAGTACTTTATATACAATATAAACTAATTCAACCACATAGCTATTTTCCAGATTACATAAAATTCATATCATAAATAATAAAAGTGGCAAGCAAACAGAAAAACCAAAGTTTTGATCACTGATCCTCAAACACATAACATTCGTTAAAACTAAATAAAACAACAGAAAAGAAATTTAAAAGTTTTCATGTAGAGAAAACAAGGGGAACGAAAAACGTGCTTCAGAAACAAAATAAAAGGAACAAGAAACAAACGTGCAAACCAATCAAGCTTTCCTTTTCTGTTCCTTTTTCTGTTATTCTAACCTTTGCTCAAATGAGTCAGCCCTGTTACTTTTATATCCAGAATCATTGAGGCTGCTCTCCTGTCGGAGGCTTGGGAGGGAGTCCCAGGGTGAGCGGCGAGTGCTAGTCGAGCTAGTTACATAACTCCCACAGCTCCCAAGGTTGGAAGAGCCAGACCGCCAGCCGTCCGAATGGCGGAACCACTGGGCTCTGGCTGATTCTCCCAGGCAGCCAGCACAACGGCTAGAAAAGATACTAATGATTCAATGTTTATCTCCAAGTTTTGAGCATTCATAAATTCAAGAATAAACCCGTTAAAGTTCTTTTTTTTAAAGATCATACCTGGTTTTTAATAAGTGAAGCTTTTAAAATCAATATTACTATATTCACTAAATAAAAATTTTAATTATATAATTTGTAATAATATATGCAATTTCAATATAAAGAACCACCTCTAAAGCAAAGTTTTCACATGAGGATATCTCTTTAACAATCAGGCAGTCATCCCAGTTCTATAAAACATATTTCAAATATAAAAATATTTTATTGGGAAATAATTCTATACTAATTACAATAAAATTATACAACTTATTTATTCATTATTAAATTTAACATTCACTTTTTTTTAAATATTTATTTTTAAGGAGAACAGATTTCTTTGTTTTTTTGAGGGTTCAAAGACCATAAATTTCTAGACTGTTTTGAATTTTGCATACACTTTTAAAAATAAAATTTTAGAAGTCAATTCGCCTCATTGGATTTATGTTAATACCAGCTAAATAAATATTATTACATTTTTTTTTTGCTTTAGCTAGATATACAAAATACATTAATATAAAGAAGAACATTTCTAAAAAGTATCTTTCAACAACCCCTCTCCCTACAGTATATTGCATATATTTTGTTTCAACAACTTTAAAGTGCTCTAATGGCTTCAACTTCTTTTCACTCTACAGAAAAGAGAGCTAAACAACAGCTCTCCAGTTTTCATGATACCAGTTATAAATTTAGAGTAGTGACCTGTATGTCACACAGTTTCTTCTCTCATGATATGTATTTAAGTTTTATAATTTTAAAAGTTTTTTTTTCTCTCTTTTTGTAATGAGTATTTCATTTAGTCACAGTTTAATATTGTTTCAGAACTTTTTAAAGAATAAGCAGTCTTGGTCTGCCCTAAGACCTTCTAAAATCATTCAGCCGACTTGGTAAAGACTTTCTTAAGTCTGCTCCAGGGAATATTCTCTGATGGTCTGAGCCTGGTAATTTTTTCATATATCTTCTTTAATACAACAGTGAAGAATATAAGTTCCGAAGTGAATGGAATTAAATTTAGTTCAAACAAAGAAATTTAAAAAAAGCAATTTCCAGTTTCAGTTACAGAGGAACAACTCATTCTATTGTAAGAAAAATGGTAAGGAACATATTTTAATTTCCCCCAAGAATAGGAATGGCATCTCCCAAGTCCTTCAATGTTTCAGGAAACCTCACAAATCAGTAAAATGGTAAAATCTATAACCTTGGTACAACAATAATTATGAGCCCCAAGCTACCATAAAAAAACCCCTTGTCTAGAAATTAATAAAGTCATGGCTCAACACAAACATCTGCCAAGATATCTCCTATTTTCCTTGTTGACCCAAATAAAGTCATTGTACAAGACATCTAACATATCAGAGGTTCCAGCTTTTCTGGGCAAAAATATTGGCCATAATTAAAATTAAAGTAAATAATATTAGCCATTGGATGTAAAATAAAATAAAATTCACTATTTCTTTGTGAATCCAGATGAAAATAAATTATTATATAGCCCGTCCTTTATTCTCTCAAATGAGGAAATTAAAATAGAGCTTACTAAATCTGTAGAGAAAGTAACACATTACAATGAATTCCAATCACTGACACAACTCTCCTCCACCCTCGCCAGTACGGTGGATGGTAAAAGATGTTCATGCTTGAAAAATTACTATTGAATGGTGAACTTCGAATCTTATCATCAATCCCAACAGATTCTTCAGTGTTTCAACTGCTACCTCAACTACTGTCTTTAAAGTGCCGTCACTATGTAGGTACTCATAAGTCTCGAGCCTGTCATTCTCTCCATCCCAGCTCTTTCTTTAAACCAGACTTATATTATACTTACTCCAACACTGGAGACTATCTATGTGACTGCTCTGCTGGCAATAGAAAGGGGTTCAATAACATGTTTGTTCTTATTCTTTTCTTTATTTTTTTAAGGCAATCATGTCATTATAACTGTAATACATAAACTGAGTAAGCCCAAGTCTTCAGCTACAGACCTATAAGTCTTTTCCCTATCTTGTCTATGCTCACAAAATAATCCATTCACAAAATTATTTTGGCTATCTGTAGCATCCTATCAAACAGTCACCGATTCACCTATACACTGAGTAACTAACAGATAGAAGGCTATCTTTAGCATCCTATCAAACAGTTTTACCCAAATCACTTGACTGTTCACATACTACAGGGAGTAGTTGAATATACTTTTATTGGGTTTGAAAATAAAAAATTCATCTCTGGTAACTTTCTTAGTAGATTCCATTATAGACAAAGTTTGACAAGTTTAAAGAACCTTAGACTACTCAAATGCCAAATGTAAACCCTTTAATCATTTTTCAAGAACAGGAATATCCAAGTATGAATTGGTAACTGCATTAGTTTGAAGAAACCTTTTTACACTGGAATATATTCTAAATGCTTTTTCGAGTCCTTTCTCATTTATTATTTTTGTAATCATCAGTCGTATATGTTGAAAGCACCCTTAGCACAGTCTGAAGATACCCTAAAGATCTCAAAAATAAAATAATGAGACCATTCATAACTCTATATTGGACAGTAGATATTGGAACAAGCAAAACAAGCATTAGTAGGCTACAATAGATTGAACACAATCTTCTCTGTCTTCTTTAAAGAGTTCCTTTATTGGTGAGAAACATTGAAAGAAGGAAAGAATTTGATTCCACCAACACCTTGGAATTCCTGGAGAAAATTGTGCTGTGCTTTAAGGTTATATACAGTATACCCAAGGCACAGTTACCTACAACATTGGCATCACTATGGAAGACCAAAAACTTAAACCTTGCCTCCTTCAAGAGCTCTTTTAATTGAACAACAATTTAATAATTTAATTCAAAAAGAATAATGAAGGGACGAAGTTAAAGTTGCTGAGGTTGGCCAAGGCTATTCAAAAGAAAAGTGGAGACGAAGCCACTTAACCTACCCAGTTCATTCATTAATACCTTCCTTAATGTAGACCCTTTGTAAAATGTTAAAGAACACATATGTTAGAAAATGATGCACCATAGATTTCACATTTTTTCTAAACATTTAATCTCGGAATTTGTTTATTTTGACTGTCATATTGGAAGAGAAGTCTTGTCACAATAGACCATTATATCCTAATAGTTCCAAAGGATGAAGCACATGAGGCCTACAGCCTGAATGCAGAGTAGTCCTCTTATTGAAATCTCAACCCCAATTGCCTTCAGTATTAATTATTTTGTTCAAATGACTGTAACATACCTCTCAACTGACAATTACTTAAAAGAATGAATATGTTTTACTTATAGTTCTTAATTTTATGTTAAATTACCAATATAAACTTTTTTGCATTCTATTGCAATGCCTAATTATGTGCATCTGACTCATCAAATAAGCTAATTTACCTTGATCAAGTCACTGCAGTTAAGTTTCTCATACACTGTATTTTATTGGAAATAAATAAGTTTAAAATAAAAATAAGTTTAGTTCTGGACTCTTGAGATGTGACCATAAATCTTCGATGGAGGTTTATGGTCATATCTCAGAATGAAGAACTAACCCCCCCCCCCCATCACCCTGATGATGATGTACAAGTTAAGTCGAAACCTTAGCAATAATAAAATAATTACCCAACAAATTTGGAATATTTTATTTTTCTGATCCTGGCCGAAACCCTGACAAATTTCTCCAGCATAATACTCAACGGGCAACCAACCTCTAACCATTGGAAATAAATTTTTTAACTTCTCACAACTATAAATAAATTTATAATAAGTGTCTATTGGTAAAGGCATAATGGACAACAACACAGAGGCACTAGGAGAATCAATAGTGTCAACATCCATTCAAAGATATTATTTGGCATTTTTATACAATTACATTTCATATTTCCAACACTCCCTTAATTATATATAAAAACAAATAAACAACATTGTTTATCAAAAAGTTTTAGTCAGAATTTACAAACAATATTCATGTTTTTAAAAACTTAGTCTTCTTTTTGTTAAATATTCTACAACAATTTCTTCTGTATGTCGATACTTTAAAATATTTATTTCTTCTCTATTGCTTCTTTTACTAAATTATATCAGTGTCTTGCTTTACCCAATGTTTCATTTTCTACAAATGAATCATACTCACATCACTTTTTTCATGATTATCGCTTACTGTAGTCTCTTCTAAATAATAATTTTCATCTCTTGATTCAGCAGGTTTAAATATTATAGGAACTTCAATGTTTTTATAGTCTTTAATTAGTATCCTTAACTTCATCTGTTATACTATTTTACTCTTCTAAAAACATAACATCATGAGCAATAGTAATGTAGGAGTACGTGGAATTCTGTGGTCAACTAATTTGTATCATTACTTATCTTCAGAATATCCAGTCGAAATATATTCTTTACTCTTGCAGTAAAGTTTTCTTCTCTAGTGATCAGGAATCTTTGGAAATGTTCTGCAACCAAAATTTTTCAAGTGTGCTAAATTTATTCTTTTGCCTTTTCAGGCCATTTTTGGTGTATTTCCTTTAGAAGAAAGCTTGGTTTTAGTTGGTTTTCAGTTTTCAAATAATTTGCAGTACCCACTGCCAAACTCCAATAATTTTTTTAATGCAAAATACACAGTTTTCTTTACTACTAAGAACTCTTATTGAAATTCTGTCTACCGTAACATCAGTACAAAGTTTCCTACAATACTTCTTTGAAGTCTTCAATCCAACAAAAGGATACTAATGCTCTTGTAACATCAGGTTGATGTGCGACTTTCTTGTTTACATCCCTGAAGCATCCTTATTTAATTATTTAATATACTACCAAAGTCCTGCACCAATTAACTAACTAATTTTTCATTCTGCACTTCCATATAGAATAATTTGTAAGTCCATCCAGTTTTCTAATTGAAGGCAATCTAGATTTGGCCATAGCACTTCCTTTAGTATAAAATAACTCCAATAATAACAATTTCACTAAACTCTAAAAACAGAATAGTGGATAGCCACTTCCTCTGCAATTTAGGACCCATAGTTAATTAGAAATAAGATTTTTAATTTCACAAAACTAAAAACATGTTTCAAAAGGAGAGTTTGTTGACCGTAGATATTATTCTAAGATGATTTTAGTTGGGGTTCGGTCAAGGAAGATCCAAACAACACAAATTTAAAAAATGTATTTTTTAATAAAGGATTATCTGCCAACGTTTCGGCTTACATTGTAAGCCATCTTCAGGGCTGTAGAAATACAATGTCATGAGAATACAATAATA
>KZ808714.1:63638-76453 GCA_000696205.2 Oncopeltus fasciatus
TACATGATTAAAATATTGGAGGTAAACAAGTAGGACTTCTCAAATTTCAGATTGTTATTATTTAAATATTTATATTTCTATATAAATACCATCCCTTGTTTTATTTAATATTTTAGATTTCTTAATCCCCCTTCTGATAATGTATGAATAAGTTCACAAACTTTCATATAAGATAACAATTTAAGATCTAAAGCGAGACAAAAATAATATAAATAAATCAACTACCTACTGTTACAATAAGCTTTTGAAATATGTATAAATAAATTTATTTTATACATCACTTACATTAATGAGTATTTAAAATATGAATAAACTATTACATCATCTGTGGCATAAAATTTATCAACTTTTACATCATCTGTTGAGGTTTTAACATAAGTCCTCATTTATAAGTGAATAAGATTTACATTTTTAAAATAACCCCAGAAAAATTGGGTGTTTAAAATTTGTATATTACTTTATGAGTATGAGTTTCTGCGCAATATAAAAATGAAAAGATAATTATTAATCATCTTATATTAATAATAAGGGAGCATGACTGTTCTATGTAAATTCAGAAATTTGTAAAATTTGATAGTAATTCCTCATAAATTCAATTTTCAATGAGATACGGCAGAGATACCATAAGAAAAAACAACACATGGAACTTCTCCTTCGCAATCTTAGAGCAAAAGAAGAGGAATAAATCCCTAAAAAAGAAATGAAAAAAAAAAAGTTTTAATGTATACAAATTTAGTTTTAGCAGTGAAAGTTTTTACACATATTTTCTTTTAGAACCTGATGACATCACACTAAATAGTTTATCTTCTTTCAGCTTTCAAATATTCTTCTATAGACAGGGGAGGCTGAATAATTCTTGTATAAGCCATAGAGTTTGAAGAAGCTTCCTCCTGACTCTACTCCAATCTCTTTACGGTAGCCATCCTTAGTTCTTAAAAGTTTCCAGGGGAGGGTTAGCTTGTTTTTTATTTTTCATCCGAGAGATATTCAGTTGGATTTTAATTAAATCTTTAAATCCAGCTTATTAAAAATGTTGATTTAAAGAGAAATATGAACTGGGTACATTTATTCTAAGTATCATTGAGAATTAAGTGAGTATATTGGCAACAATCTTAGAAATGCAGCAATTCTCTTAGGATCTCTATAATAAAAATATTCAAATTTGGTTCTTAGAAACCTTCAATTGTTGATGGTATATTAAAATATGAAGCTCAACTGTGAAATACCACCAACACCAAGAATGACTCACCTCCGAATTGCACTCTTCCCGTGCCCTTTGGAAGTGGATCACTCTTAGTGATGGAGATCACTCATAGTGTTGGGTATTATCATTCATAGGACCGATTCTCTTGGGAATTCTCAGACCTTGTTCACATTCAGAGCTAGTCATCGAAAGGTCATTTTTATTGATGAACTGTATGTAGCCAAACTCCATGCCCTTAGGTTCCCAAATAAACCACAAGATCATTAGTTACAAAGAAAAACCTAGGCTTTTTTTTTCTGAATTATTACTTCACTGTCTTCAAGATTTTCCATTTTTTCTTCTTTCTTTTTTTTTTTTAGCTGTGGCTTCTGGAATCGTGAGAGGGTTCTTAGAAACTTTCATAAACAGGTTGCAAAAAAGGTGTGAAGACTTTTAAAAAAATTGGTTTTCAAATGGCCAGCATTTCTAAATTAACCAAAACCTTCGAACCACAGAAACTTAACCAAGAAACATAGGGTCACTTAAGGCACAAGCTACATAAAGCAAACTACCCCTAATATTTTACAATATAGTAGCAAATTATATGATAGCAAAAGTTACCTGCTCTCATTTATAAAAAAAATCTAAAACTTTTCTTGTTTTAAATTTTGAACCGAGCATAAAAAAATTATTTTGGTGTGTATTCTCATTGAATGACATTAAAAGAAGAAGAAATTTAATCAGTTAATTATGTGGTCATCTTAAAAAATTTTAGTTACACCATTATTTATATATTTTAGTTACACCATTATTTATATATTTATTTTTATTAAACCACATTTGATTTTACACAAAATAGTTTTTATTAACCACCTCAAACAAATTTAAAAATAGTACTACTTACTATCTCTGAACAGTTGTCTTAGTTAAAAGTATTCTTAAATTTTAGGAATTTATTTCTAATACTTTCTATGAACATTCAACTCTAAACTTTATACAAATTTAACCATGTTAAACATTAACTATACATGAGCTTCAAATGATGTTAATGATACAAATATATATTTATACTGATTAATAATATTATGAAAAAAAAAAGTTTAATTACAGATTTCACATATAACCATATGTTTACCCCTTAGGCACTTTCAGTGTAAACAAAGAGATACTAAATACATTATACTACTGAATTCTTTTGAGATATGCTAACTAAAATAAATATTATTAATATCACTTCAGCTTACTCATGCATTTCTTCTGTTCGTACTAAATATCGCAAAGATATTTTAATGTTTTTTTTTGTTTTTTTCAATTATGACTCATATTTAAAATAAAGCTAACTGATGCGATTAACACTATGCTACAGTAGTTTCTACTGTAAGTAGTTAGCACTTGATAAACCATCCCTTCAAACTACCAACCTCACACATTCATTCATTAACTTTTCGTAGAACAAACAGTGACAGCTGGTATAAGTTGGCTTTCATATTATGTCAGATAATTTTAAAATTCTTTCATTTTTTTTTATATATTGTAGAGGGAATATGGGAATTTAGGAAAGTTCAAACACACAATTTAAAGTAGACCATACTTCAGGGGAAAAGAAAAAGCTCCTCTTACGGGCGATGTATTAAGATTTTTTATTTAATAATTGATATCAAACAGGTTATTAGACAGTCATTCTTGGGTTTGATGGTTTAATAAACTTTGATCTGTTTTGATAAAGATGAGGTAATGACGCTCCATAAAAGCTAAATATTATTTTATTAACTTAATGTATCTTTATTTGGCTGTACTAAGAAGAGTGTGAAGAAAGTGGCCCAATTATTGCACTGAAAACAGTGAAAACAACCAGTCTATACCTGTGAGAGCCTACATTAAATAGTCACACATCACTTTGATTAGAGTAGAATGAAACAAATTAATATACAACTTATTTAAATAAACAAATTTCCTAAATTTAATAATATTTATTTAAGAATTATTTAAATTACACATTTAATTAAGATATTTTTAGTTTCAAGATACAATATTAATTGGATCTTTGCAGAAATAGCTAGTGACTATAGCTAAATTTAGAAAATCAAATAGCAATTGAATACTCAAATTACATTAAAATTTTTGGAAAACAATTCACCCTTCCTTACAAAGAAGTATAAATTAACTGAGGGTGTACAAGAGAAGAAAACTCTTTCTTCTTCTAACTCTAGACAGTAAAGAATGGGAGAGGTGAGGGAGGGTAGTTTTTCCTAGTTATGCTATTGATGACAGTTAATACCAGGGGGTTTGGTAGTTTTGGAAATTGATAAGTACACCTTATCATCAGTTGTAAATCTGAAGAAATATCAGGAACTTGTTCAATAACTTGAAATTCAAAACTTGTAGAATGACTTCGTGCTTGCCTGGCAATGAGGAGAAGGGTTGTGGTTTAGAACAGAATATCATGTGATAATTAAGTCTGAAATATAATGGTGTAGTATTCAAGCAATATCTCATATTGCATTGAAACAAGCATACACATTTTTTAGATGTGTGTGTGTTAATGAGGATTGGATCTTATATGCTATGGGGTTGTCAGCACTGATCACTAGGCAGATATAATCATCTGCTTTTATTACTAGGCCAAACATAAAAATTAAATAATACATCAAACTTTATAAAACAAACTTATCTCCTAAACAATGGGTACATTTTTCAAAGATGAATACTTCCAAGAAACCCTAAACCCCCATATAGCCCATAAATAATAAATGGTCTACATATTCTTATTGTCCAATGTAATTGGAAACTAAGAAGGAGCTTAGGAAAACAAATTTTTATACCACGAGTAAATTGCTTTTAGCTTTTTTGAGTGGTCACCTCAGAAAAAGTTTACTGACCCTGAAATTCTAAACACAAAAAAGCTGACGAGAATATTTCAAAAATAAATATTCATCATAAGAAAATTCAAATATCAATACTAACTTTTCTGGCCTTCAGACTTTACAAAGTTGCAGAACATTTTATAGTAAGCAAATTTGTACCAGCTTGTAATATGGAAACATTAAAAATGATAATTTTTAGTATATTGTAAGAAATATTATCGTACAGTATTATTTTGACTAGTTTGGCTAAATTTTGTAGTTTCGGATAAAGAGAACTAGGCAGGACAGATTTTAGGGGCATAAAATACTTATCTCAGCTTTATCCTAAAATTTAACAAAAATTATCATGATATCTTAGAAAGATATAATAATTTACAATAACATAAAATTATCATGATACAAATATAAATGTTGTCATAACTATAGCAGTTTATTTAATATTATATCAATTGATACATTTAACTTTTTAAAAATAATAAAAATTGGGCACACGCAGACACACACACACAAATATATATAATATATATATACATATATATATATGTGTGTGTGTGTGTGTGTGTGTGTGTGTAAGAAGAAATAATATTTGAGCTTATCATTGAATCAAATTTCTTTAAGCAATGTTATGTCGTTAGCATATGTTTGCATAAATAATTCCAATTTCAAAATTAACTGCCTTAATAGTCAGATATTCTCTTAAATTACCTGCCTGAAAGTTTTAATGAAAAATATTTTAAAATGATCCAAAAATGTTGTTAAATTAAAACGATATAGTCATGCAAATGTAGCATTTGTCACTGCAGAATGGTTTACCTGGATGTGTTGTGGTCAGAGAGATAACCTCGGTCCCTAGCAATTTCGTTTCTATCACTGTAGTATCCATCCCTAACAGCAGCACTACTGGCTGGTCTCTCCAGACTCAATCTATGGGGAAGAGGAAGGGTGGAAGACTTATTCATAGACCCTCCGCCACCACCTAAATATTGAACATAGAGTATAGTATTTCTTTTATGGCAAATTCATAACTTATGAATAAAGTATACATATAATTCTAAACTTACGCCGTCTATTTGGATAGGGGCTTCTAGAATTTGAAGTAGGCAACTGCTCGGCAAATTCTGAAATAGGTGCAGGGATTAGGATTTTACTAAAAATTGATTTATCTAATTTCATAATTAATAAGTTATTTGTGATATTACAGATTTAAAATAAATTGGTAAACCAATATTCCTATTTTTTTCTCAAATAAAACTTTGAAGATAACTTGTGCAGAAGAATTTTAGACTAATTATTGTTAAAGAAAATAAATTATCTATCATTTAAATATCTATTATCTACAGTTACCATCTGTTAAACTTATTAATATATTCATATATGTTAATATACTTATTTTAATGAAACCAATAGTAGATAACTAGAGAATTTTGACCAGTTATTTGTTTTTTAATAATTCTTTCAGAGCTATTTATAAGATTAGATAAGGTTCTTAAAAAGTTAGTTTCTCTTTTCTTTTATTTGCACTCCTAGAAGTTAATAACAATTAGGGCTATCAAATAGCAACTAATTCTTGGCACTTTTCTTACATTTTAATTGCTGAGTGCTTTCGGAATTATTGATTCCACCTTACAAGCTCAGTCACCTTTTTATGTGTGTCCCAGCTTTAGATGGAATCAATGATTCCAAAAGCGCTCAGCAATTAAAATATAAGAAAAGTGTGAATAATTAGATGCTATTTGTTAACCCTATAAGTTTCTTTATTATTCAACTCATATAAATAATTTTAAATCCTTAAAATAAATCATACAATAAATGCAAGGGAATAGAATTTAAAAAAATCTTACTACCTCAGCCGGGACTCGAACCCAGATCTCCTGCTACGAGAGTCTAACAAATAGCTGACAATGTTAGCTCCTTCGAGCATAAGACGATATATTCGTCTTACTCCAGGGTTTAGACTCTGAGTAAAGTGCGGTGAGTAGAAGGAATAATCTGGCTAGCCTCGGTGGTGTAAAGGCTGGCATATTTGTCCGGAAAGCAGGAAATCTGGGTTCGAGTCCCGGTTGTGGTAGTAGGATTTTTTTATTCTATTCTTTTACATTTGTTGTATAAAATTAATGTGGGATTAAATACCACAACTAATATCAGTATTTATCAAAATAAATTGTTTCTGCAATTAAAATAGAATACAAAACAAATTATTCAAAAGTTCCATGTAGGCTTTAAAATTAGGGACACATATGGATAAAAATTTCAAATTCTAATTAGCGTGAATTAATAAGTACAAA
Source organism: Oncopeltus fasciatus (assembly GCA_000696205.2). NCBI lineage: Eukaryota > Metazoa > Arthropoda > Insecta > Hemiptera > Lygaeidae > Oncopeltus > Oncopeltus fasciatus. The sequence continues at coordinate 69,971 of KZ808714.1, forward strand.
AACTCTTATTTTGTTTGGAATTTAATGCAAAATAATACATAGAACTGTGAAGTATTTTTTAACAGTTAGAAATGAAATTAAAGTTATTCCTGACATTTTACTGTTAATTTAATTTAAAGTTTTATTTTTAGCTTATATTTATTTTTGTATTAATAACACTAAATAATAATAATATTTAGTTTTTTAAAGCTTATATTGAAAACCTACATCTAATGTATTTTGTTTCCGTAAATTTAACACTCCAATTTAATGTATTACAATAAGCAGCTAAATGCTGTTTACAAAAAATATCAAAGAAATATCTTGTATTAGTTGATTATCAAATTTAAGTGCAAGGATTGCTAGAAGAAAGGGCAAAGTACAATACAAATTTAAAAGGATAGTATGTAGATTATATTTATTTATTTTTAAGAAGGAAAAGTTAGGAATGAACTTAGACACACTAGATATTGAGAGAATATAAAAAAAAGTTAAAAAGAACAGAATCTCCCATCCTGATTTATATTAGCTCATCTTTACATTTACAACTCTTCTCTGCAAAACTAAATTTTTTCCTGGCCTAAAAATGAATAAGGTTCAACAGTTAAACAAAATTACTAGATTCTGTAAGCTAATTCTATAGAATCCTAAATCCCAATAAATTTTCTTCCAACATAATGCTTCCAGTGACTCCAATCCTTTCGTACCAGCAATACCCTTATGGCCAGCATCCCTTTTTCTGGAGCTACTTAGGGCCCAAGAATCAAACCTCTTTATTCTGATTCTAAATTAATGGGATTGCAATGTTTCCATTAACTACTGGCCTCATCAACTTTATGCTGATGACTTCCTGGCCAACCACACTTTTCCTTCAGCAAAAGCCCTAGAATTAGTCTCCCTCATTCAAATTAACCTGAATAAGATATTTAGGCATTTTATTGATTAATGTTTCCAAGTCAAAGGCTATTGTCTGGGGTTTCAGCATTTTTCTAAAACCTATTCCTCCTTACTCTTTGGATACATATCAATAATCTATCTATCCAGTTTTCGCCTCAATCAAAAACCTTGGTATTATCCTATTATTCCATAAGGCCTTAGCTTTTCCAGCATTCTCACAAGCCCTCCTCAACTTTAGAACACCCATAAGCTCCTTATTTATTCTCTAGCTTTGTGTCTATCTTTATGAGAAAAAGCCTTATGGGGGGAGAGAATTCCCAGTATGAGAGAATTGAGGCAGTATGAAAGAGAAAAGATAGCTCAAAGATGCTATGTGAGAAAATGCATAAGTCAGGAAGTTGGAAAGGTTTGCTGAGTGAGTCTGGGTATGAGGAGTAGTAAATCAAGGACAAGCCTAATATGTGGAGGATGTTATATCGCAGAGGATTCTGTATTTGGAGAGTATGGTAGGAGAAATTGCTAAAGATTTATTGTTGCCAAAAGAATGAGTAAGATCACTCAGCACTAACAGGATGTCTATAAGTCTAAATGTGGACATCTAAAGTTAAACCTAACAAAAAAGTTTGTAGAGCACTTCAGTCATTGAGGAGAAACAAGCATAAAATGGATTTTCTTTGGTATTACCACTTTTGTAAATAAATATTATTTATTTTACCAGGATCGTATGAAACAATTGTTTAGTATACTAATAGCATAATTAAAAATCTTCAGGCAAACCCAAATCACCTCCCCAAAAAAAAAAAAAAACAAGACNATCACCTCCCAAAAAAAAAAAAAAAAAAAAAACAAGACTGTGTTACTTAAGTGTACATAGCAAGGTTAAGAAAAATGTTATTTAAACCGTTATTAAGAAAAATGTAATAATAACCGTTATTAATGAGTAAAATATAAATCAGTTTTGTTCATTTAAAAGAGGATCATATTTAATTATTTTAAATCTTTAATCTATGAAAAAAATTCAAGCAAAACTCAAAAATTCAGCAAGACAACTTTTGAGGTCTTACCAAGGTTTTCCATAGACTGAGTAAGAAGAGCTTCAAAAGTGTGGAGACTGTAGCTTTCAGCATCCATGCCTTTAGCAAGAGTATTCCTGAGGTGCATTTCATATTCCATCAACAACCTACTGGTAGGAGAACTAGGTGTACTTACAGCCCCACTGTCGTTTCTTTGGTATCCTGCAAAACAAACAAATTTCCTTTCCTTTCTTACCAACGGAAAAAGATAAATATAAAAGAAACCAATTAATTTATTTTTTGTTAACAATGGGATCCATTTTTGCTCACATCCTCCTGTGTAAGGACACATCCTCCTTGTAAATACTTGTTAATTAAGCATTTGAATAAAAACAAAATACATATTTTTTACTTATTTTTTGAAGAAAATTCCCAAAAGACTTTCTCTATTGAGGTAGTCCTCTAGAAAGATATTTTTTAGGTTCAAATGGAGATTTTTTTAAAGTAAAGATTATTAGTGGAGAATTTTGTAGGTTCTTTCTATTGGACACAACAAATTTTAAATATGCATATTTAACATTTGTCTGTCCCTACTCCCTTCTCCATAATGTTGGGAATTGTCAGAAGTGAAAAGTAACTATTTTAAAATAAGTAATCATTTCTAAATTAGCAAATTATTATAGTATTAGCGAGTTATGGGGGCAGAATATTAGCAAGTTATGGGAACAGAATACTTAAACCCTGGATTGAATGTAAGTCAGTGGGTTTCCTTTATATAAATTGGGTTAGATCGCAGAAAGGATCTAATGAAAAACAACATTCAGGACTAATGACTTTCTTTATCTCCAGCAGTCTATTAAAATTATACTTCCAAACCAAAATCCTGTTTTTTAGGTAAGCATTTATTAACTACATGATGTGAGAACACTTAATTTCTTAAGTATTTAAGTTTCTAATGGAATTGAATTAATTTCAATAATTGAACTTTGATGTGAACTTCAAAGAAATAGTAATAGGTAGTCAGTTTAATGAAAAATTTCCTTTCAGAAAGTAAAATTTATTTTTGTGGTCATAAGAATTAGAAGCAATTTATATTTCTCCCTATTGGTGTTTGCAGCAAAAATCATGTTAACAAGAGTGAAGTCATTTTAAATACCTAGCAATGTTTATTTTTTATACTACATTTAAACTAAATTAGATTACACTACATGGGTACAGAATGTGAATATTTATATCACACTCCACAGCCTACTTAAAAAATAGATATGCTGGAGGAAAATAATCGAAGTCCGAAAATTGGCTAAGACTCCTCACTTGTCTGAAAAATCTTATAGAAATAATTGGTTAATTATGGCATTAAGTTTTTCATCTTAAAGCAGTTAATATTCATGAAACATACTAAGCTATTAATTTATTTTACATAAGAGATTAATTATAATGAGGTAAAAAAATTCATGACAAAGGAGTGTGCTGCAAGAAACTTTTTTTAGTATGTGTACAGAAATATTTTGTAACCAAATTAAATTGTGTTAATAGCAACCATGAATGCATTGAATTGTGAATTTCATTCAACAGGTTGAAATGGTAAGAATATATTGTTATATGTAAGAGATACAACAGAATTCCAAGGACATGAATAATATGTTAAAAATCTTCTTTTACATTACTTTATTACAACAATAATGGGGGAATTGACTGTTTAAAATTTAAATGATGCTCACCTAAAACCCATAATCTTAAAATGGTTCAATTTAAACCATAACATACACATATTTTCTTTCAATTTGCTTAAATTAAGCAGATGTACCATGTTTCTCATGATGGGGAAAACTCATAGAAATTGAAGAACAGAACTTCAGATAAGCATAAGTTTTAAACAATAAATGTATATTTTCTATTAAAAAATTCAGGTTTCACATTTACATAACCATGCATATATATATATTTGAAAAAGCTCAATGAATATTCACCAATCTTTCTCATTAATCACCTAAAAACTGGTTTTAATCAAAAATTTTTAAAGGTTGCATCATGGGACCAATGAGAACAGGACAGGTTGATTTCCCTATATAAAAGAGGAAAATAATATTTCAACATAAAAAAACAAGTAGTTTTAAAAATTAAAATATGAATCCCTTTGTCACTCTGATTTTATTATGCTAGATTAATTATATTTAAATACAGTAATACAGAATCATAAGTAAAAATATTAAATAGATAATTGCTTCCTTAATCATTTACATTAAAGTATACACTAAGGTTAAATCAGAAAATCATAATATATCTTAATTGAAAACTATTCTGTTCTGACATATAAAGTAGGTCAGTTAACACTGTTAACCTAAAGTCTGATTTCCTTATGGGATATGTCAACTTTATCTTACTAAACAAGGGTGCTTGGTTGGCTACAATTCCTCACTCTGAAATTACTTAGAATTCCTGATAAACATTTCAACTCAATGGTGGCTTTTCATTTTTGGACAGCAACATATAAGAACTAGGGAGCTATCAAGAGTACCAATAACATTTTGAAGCATACTCCATGAAGTTAATTCCAAGTGAGATCAATATTGCCAACAGTTTAGCACCAAGGGGCTATTCATGTTGGAACATCTCACTGATAACACTTACAGGGATGAATTAGGTCAATTTTGTATGCGGATGTCACAAGATCAATAACCAATGGGAAGCCTTAGAGTTTCTAACATTTGCATGAAATAAATCAGAAGTTACAACCATTACTTTTAAAGTAGATGATTACCTTCTCCTACAACCACTATCTGGTTGTAAAGTTTTTTAGATGACTAATCCTAAATGAAGCCTTATTTCCATACAGATTATGAAGAAGCTTATCATCATCATCAAATATAAATATATATATATANATATATATATATATATATATATATATATATATATATATATATATATATACTCATAATGGTATTGTTCTTGTCTTTTTTCAATTGTTAGTTTTACCAAAACCTTAAAAAATCTTTCTCTTTTCATTGATGAAGATACTAATAATCTTTTTCTTTTCATCATAGTCTAATGGAAGCACTCAATGACTACAGTCAAAAACAACCTATATTTGTACCAGGAGAAACTAATTTGAGCTTTTTGTCAATGATGAATTCCATTATAGATAATTTAATGCAGGTAGTACAGGTAGTTATACTTCACTGAAAGTTATACTTTCACTTGTTAAGTGAAGTTCTGGTTAGTAATCTGAATTATTTGTCTCTATATGCAAAGCCATACATATCTATATTTGAACCTAGATTGTAAATATTAAATATCACAGATTTATCCCTTATCCAGTACTTTCAGACATAACCCAAGGATCACATCTGAAACCCTTTCCGTTTTTACTATTTATAAATGATATTGAACATTCACTTCCTAACTTAAATTTTTACTTTTTGCTAATGTCATGAAAATTTTTTTATTTAAATAACTTCTTCAGATTGAGATAATCTTTGGCTGGCTATAAACAAACTCCTCAATTGGTACAAATATAATAAACTATATATCAATCCTTCCAAATTTTTCACAATCACCTTCTTTCATAAGACAATACTCATACTACATACATATGCCACAGTCATAATGAAGAAAAAGCAATGCCTGGAAAAAATGAAAGCGGTACTCCATGAAGGTACTTACATATGCCAGAAAAAGATCCTACCAAATGTTTCAAATCAGAGAATAGTATCCCCCATAAATGCAAGCAAAGATGACTGGTTGAAGTTGGTATCTCTCAAGATATCAGACCCTTTTCCACTGAGACTATATGGATAACCTAAGATACATAAAGAAGGATAATGAAGAGACCCATTGTTACTACTATTGGCTCACCTATGTACAATACATAAGAATACATTGCAGACAAACTGAAGCCACAAATTAGAAACACAGACCACGTAAAAAAATCCAAACACTTCGTGGGAATACTCCAGAACATTAGAATCAGGAATGAGGACATCTTTCTGAGTTTTGACATTAGATCTCTATTCACTGAAGCAAAAGTAGAAGAGGCTCTAAACTTCATGAAGAACCATATAATAGAAGAGGAATTCAAACTAGAAGAGCTGTGCCTGCAGTGAAAATTTTCCAATTCAACGGCGAGTTTTATGCACAGCTCAAAGGAGCAGCAATGGAATCATTATTGAGCCCTACAGCAGCTGAAAATAGGTACATAGAGGACTTCGAACACAGGGCACTCATCTTAGCCCCTCAGGCTTTGGTATGTTGGTACCAATATGTTGATGATAGATTCATAATTTGGAGACACAGTACCGACTCCAGGATCCGTTTTTGCATCATTTAAACAGCATAAACTCTTTTAATCATTTAAATTTAAAAAAATAGCTCTTTCTATTTTCAGCCACTGATCTATTTAGATTTCACTAACAGATGATGAAGAAGCCATCACCTGATGTGAGAAAGCTTGGCAAGAATAAACTTTACAACATTCTTCCTTGTTTCTATAAATATATTAGTACTTACATAATTTGCACACACATTAGTTCTCTCTTCAAACAGAATTATCATAGGTTTACAAAATTAATATATATAGATAAGCATAAGTTTT
>KZ808714.1:76627-102422 GCA_000696205.2 Oncopeltus fasciatus
ATAATTTTTTCAATTATTTAAATATTTAAAATTCCATAACTATTTCAAAACTTCATATTTTTCTTTTATTTTCTAGTAAGTTCTTGCTTTTAAAGCTGCTTCACTTAAAATAGGTATTCATGTACTTCATATTGTAACCTCAAAATTTTTTTATTTTTTGCTATGCTTATAAATAAACTAATGCATTTCATTACACTGTAGATTCTTCCAAATGAACTTCATTGTTTTTAAATTTTTATTTGAGATCCGTCGTGCATTTTAGAGTTGGATACTCAGGGCTCTTCTTATTATAGAAAATAAGGCACTAGAAGTCAGGGGTCATAAAAAAAAGTCCTTAAACTTAAATTTTGAAGACAAAGTAACCTTTGCATACTTGGATATCTGCATCACACTCAATGAATGTTTTGGATAGAAAACAAGAATGTTCATTTAATAATTTTTTTCCATAGGATTGGGATAGTTTTTTCCTGGCTATTACCCAGGGTTAAGAAGATAGATAATAATGATGTTTGGGACTCTGGCTGAAGATGACACAATAACAATACAAATTAGATCTGAATTAAGTAATTGAGATCCAGTAAAGCTTGAAAAACTGTTAAAATGAAGTAACAACAATTGAGAAAATTGTCACAAGAATCTAGTAATCCTTTCCTAAATCAAAAGATTTATTTTTTAACTTACATAACATAAATAATTAAGGAGCAAGTAATCAGCAATATTTTATTAAAATCTAAAATGGTTTCTAGACTCCAAAATTTTAATTTTAAATAAATATTAATTTAACTCAATTTTTAGGAATATATATATATTGAATAATAATAACTTATATTAATGCGTATATATACCAAATTAAAGCTCCAGTCTTTCCTAATATATTATCCAATAACCTTTTTTTTTTTTTTTTGCCAAATACATTGTAAAGTTTCAAGCATCTTTTATAGTACAACATTTAACATAGAAGGGGCACAATGGTAGCTTATGGGATCCATTTAAGTAAAATTTTCAACAATTTACAAAGCCAAAATGAAGTACAAGCTACTGCTGCTACATAATAATTTATTATATTATTTAAATAAAGAAGGGGTAAATTGTCAGGATCATCCTACTTTTTGTTATACACATTTTATTTGTAGGTTAGTGCATGTTTGTACTAACATGTCTAAAAGTAATTATATAATTTTCACCATACTTGAAAATGAGTTACAAAAAAGGCACGAACATTGGAATTTCTTTGCCAAATAAAACTGTTATGAAAAAGTTAATAAATTAAGGAAGTCTGAAGCTCTAATATTGTGTCTGTGTATTTCTCAATCTTTTATCTAGCTCATGTTCACCTAAATAAACATAACATTTATTAATTATTAGTATGATAGACAGAAATTTATGAAGTTTAGAAACACTGAATTTTAGACAAAAATTCTCAATAGTTTATACAAATTAAAATTAATGAATACTTAATCAATCATCATGCCACAATTTGTTATATCTATATATATATTCAATCACCATGCCATAAATTATAATTTAATTTATGTACGCAACACCACACCCAGTCGGTTGATGTTGATATTTATTTATTAATATATCATTCATTATCACATTAATATTCCATTTCAAAGTAGTTTGTGTGTTTCTGTGTGTATTTGTTTGACTTTTTTTTTTTAAGTAATGAAGGTTTTTTTTGGCTTTTTGTAATGATTCCATACAATTTGTATGTAATTGTTCAATTGGGAAAAACGAGTATCATTTCTCTAGAGTTTTATGAATTTCAATCATATATATTTTTAAATTATAATCACTCAGTTTCATTATAAACTTTAGTAGGAGGTATACATAAGTAAATCTACATGCATATTCTTGGAAAACTTTCTATTTGGATTACTTTATAAGGTATATAGGAATTCATTATACAAAGTCGAAATAACTGCAAAATTATTATGAATTTTATCAATTACTAAGATCTGTTTACTAAATTGCTTCTCTTTAGGCTCTTGGATGTTTAACTACACTTGTAGTTTAACAGATTTGTAACTTCATTAGGAAAATTATAAATATAATTCACTTGTAATTGTTTTTAAAATATAGAAAAAAAAATTAATTTTGATGATGAGACATTTAAAATTGGATGAAAACCTGTAAATAGCCACTCCCTCTATGACCTTCTTAAGTGGTTGAAAGGAGGCTACCATTTTTTTTTTTTTTTAATAGGGACTGCTACTCTTACTTGCTTAAATATTGTTCAAAAGATATATTTTAATGGGGTTTTATTTTTGTTTTTTAATAAAATAGATTCAGAAAAGTGTTAAGGTCTAAATCTATAATGTACCAAGAAACAGTATCTCAACGTTAATTTAAATCTCATTTTGCTTTTATCTTAAGAAGATACTTTTTTATGGTATTGGTGGTTTTTAAAACCCCACCAGTCTTTATCTTATTAAAAGTAAGTTCCACCATACTGTTTATTCAATGATAATATACCAGTTTATAGGCTTAAATCAAATTGGAAAGTAAAATAATGAGGAGGCCCTATGGCGGACAAATTTGATATTAAGTAGTAATTCTTTTAATGGAGAAACTGAAGAATAGTGGAATTTGTCGAATATGGTAAGCCTCCATCATTATTTCACTCAATGCCATTGGGTTATAAAGTTTGTTAATGAAAAAGTGTAAAATGAAGAACAAATAAAAATTAAAGGCAGACTGTATAGACAAAGAAAGATATTAATGCATAAAAATTAACTATAACACATCACATTCCATTTTCTAATTTTAAAACTATCAGTTTAATTGTAAAAATCGAACTGATTTATAATGCTTTAAAATTAGTACGACTTCTTGAAAAAAGAATAGATGAGGATGTAATTAAAAACCTGCAAGAGCTTTGATACCCATCAATGTCCAACTACCTAATGAAAATTAAACTTATGGCATAAAACTTAACAAATTAGACTCGAAAATTGATGATTACATGCTAATTATTAATTTTCTTGCTTTCTGGCAAAAAAATATTGTACTATAATAATAGTAAAAACAATTAGTATAGCTTGGGACTCAGATTTGAAAAAGGAAAAAAAAAAAGTTTGAAATAAAGTAGTTAACTCTGAGATTAATTAGGTTTTAAAGTAAATGAAATTTTAAAATAAAAGGTTCTATTGAACAAGACTGCTCTTTTTGTAATAAGAGGCATTTTTTAGAAACTCAATGGAAATAAGGTGCTTTCCTACCAACAGAATTCAATAAAATAAGCTTTTTGAAAGAAAAGTGGCTTGAAAATCCAGCCCAAATGACAAACAAAACCTCTTTTGAAATAAGGTCAGAAGAGAAACTTAATTTATCCAATCTACAGATTTTTGGATGCCCTTTTCATTTGATGTATGAGGAAGGGATTGGGTTTTTAGGATATTTTCTCAATAAGTAACACAGATGCAGGATTATAGATCTGATAATGCATACAATTATTATTTTGCTATATGTAATTTCTATAATAAAAAGCAATAAGATTGAGGTTTGAATCACCAGAAATTCTACCAGATTATATGGTAATAAAAAAATAATCCTGGATATGATTAAAACTACAAAATATTCATTCTAGAAACTCCAAATGAACCAAATAGCACAGACATTATGTCATATGATTATAATGGAGGATCGTATTTGAGTTATTAAGATATACATGATAAAAGACAAATAACAATTTTTCAGAAATGCCATGATTATTTCTCTTCCAACCAAGAACCAGTTTATAATCCTGGAAATAAAAGTAGCTTTAATATAAACCACTGTTTCATTTATTAAATTACAGTAAAACTTGAAGAAAGGTGCCCAATTGTTGTTAATTATTCTAAAACCCTATAGGTCCAATACCACAAAAATCACCAGCATGGGACAAGTGTGGACAAATGCACAGGTATAAACAGTTTAATGCACATAAATTTATTATCTAAAAAAAAATTTGGTTAGTATTTCCTACTCAAGTGATTAGACAATGTAGTTTCTTTGTAAGTGTTCTTTTTGTTCTATTTAAGATGAAATCCTTATTTTATATTTTTGCTCCAAATTAATGCTAATCTTAGTCTTGGTAATTTTAAACAAAGCTCACTTTCTCCATTAAAAATAAATTAAACCAATCACAATTTTTCTATAAATGCATATCAAAAAGGAAAAATGCATTGAAAATCCACAATAAATTGGAATCTACAGGTAATAATAATTATTGTATCTATTCTACTGTTTCTACTCTATTATGAGTCAAGCTTGATTTTGGATAATTAAAACTAATTAAGACCTTAATAGGCATAGGAAATTATTGAATTCAATTAAGCTTGTAGGCAAAAGTAAGGTATGGGTTTTATATTGAGGGTAAGGAACAGTACTCTAGATAATTAATCACTTTGTTCATAATGTAATTTGAAATAAATATTAGTTTATTGCTCTTAAATGAGAACCTTTTAGAATCATGTAGGGAATGTAAAATAATAACTCCTATCAAACTTCACATTTTATGTTTTGAATGACAAAAAATTGAATGAAACAAGATGTCTATCAGCCATTAGCTTTTATGTTTTCTCAGAAATAATAGTATATGAAATAAAGGACAAGATAATTTAATAAACATATAAACATTATACAAAGGGAGGAGCTTAATAATTGAATAGGAGACCTAGGGTTGCTTCACAAACTGAAAGCTTGAACAAGAATACCCCCTCTATAACTTTCATGCTTATGAAAAAAATTTATCACGAGAGTTCACATCAACAAAAGTAGTGCTTTGCCTTTTCGTTAGTCTCGAGCTCCAAGAAAAAAAGAAAAAAGGATGGGATCCAAACTAGAGGTAGTGTTAACATAATTGGTGAAGTTAACTGCTTACCATCTACAGACAATATAAATGTAGTAGGAGGTCATTTTTTATTGTAGAAAGGGCATTTTTAGCACTTTTAAAATCACTAAAGATACCTAGATAAGATAAATGTTTTCAAAAAAATATTTAGGGGCCAAAGAGATTGAAGTCCCATGAAAAAGTTACATTTGATTATTAAACTTGAAAAAGTTTCACAATTTAAATACCTAGGGTTCTTAATAGCCTAAGAAAATAAGAAAAATGTTGAAGTTCATAAATCATGCCTTTACAAGGAAATCTACCTGAAGGTATAAATTCTGAACTGGAAGACTCCACTTTGAAACTTTGAAAGATTTAAGATAGGCTCTTGAGTAGTCAATAACATCTCATTTCAATCATAATTGAGTACCATGTCCCGGCAGAATAAATTATTCCCAAATCTTTAATGTCAAAATTTGACATTAGATTTTCTAATATTTAACTTTTCCTTTGAACTTTTGTAGACATAAGAACCAAATCATCGTCATATAAACCAAAATTATAAGCTTTTTCCTACAACAAAGCTCATAGACAAATTAATCTGGCTTTTGCATTTGTTTGTGTCCTGATTTCCATAAGCTTTAAACTTTGATCCCAAATCACAACCTTAGAAAGCAGTATTATTCAATTGACTTATACCAAAATTCTTGTGGGATTCTGAAAGACTTCCTAGGATAATTATGATAAATAGTTCCTACTATGGTTAACTACTATCCCTTCTATTGAAGCTTGTCAACAATGTCTCTGTACTTATTCAAGTGGTCTTTAAATAATCACCTTCCTACATTTTAAAAGTTGTTAATGCCTTGAATAGGGTGGGCTTTCTTGGCTTGGCCTATGGACCAGAGCAATCATGACAAAGATACAGCTGCGAAACGCATCTGGCCATCTGGTTGTATCATTATGGCCTGCGATCGCAATGTGTTACAGAAAGAAGATCCATGTTTTTAGAACTTTTAGACTTCATTCGATTCCTCTACCGAAATTTGAAAATGTGTAGACTACTTTTAGAAGTAATTTAGAAGGCCTAGACAAGTGAGAGAGATAGCCATTTCTTAGCATCAAGCGGAAATACCCTAGTATTCTTGTTGAGAACAATAGAATCTTCCACGCTCCTTAACTATATCAAAGTAGTGCGTTGGTGCAACATGATTCAATTGTGAAGTAGTGATCGTGAAGGTAGTGTGCATTTGTTTGTGTCCTGTGGGTCTGATTTCCATAATTGTTGTGTTGAGTTTCATAATTATTACAATATTGGCATAATGTAACAAAAACGTAAAGTTGATAGTGAGAGCAGAGTTTTTCAGTCTAAATGAGAAATTGAATATTTTTTCATAGAATGAAAAGGTAAACCACTGTGATTTGCAATCTAACAATTGCTGTTTGTAAATAGTTTTATTTGAAAAGACTATGATATGAATCACAAATCAAAATTTGATTGTTACACTGAAAAATAAGAAGGGCAGATCTCATTTTCAAGGTCAAAAATTGACGTATTAATGCTAATACTGAGAGCAAACATGCCCTGAAATCAAGTTTTATTATTGCATTAGAAATCACCAAGGGATCAAAACCTTTCATTTATGGTGATTTTATTAAAGAGGGTATGTTGAAAGTTGCTGATATTTCATTTCCATTTCAAAAGTCAATAATTCAAAATATTTTGCTGTCAAGTAACACTGTTGCTTCAAGAATAAATGATTAAATCTTAAAATTTTGTTCATCAACTGAAGGAGAAAATTAAGGAATTTACTAACTTTTCACTGGCTGTTGATGAGAGCACTAATACTGTTTATACAGCTCAACTGTTTTTATACTAGGTATTAACAGTAACTTTGGAATAACTGAATAACTATTAAAGTGCGTTCTATTGACTGGTACTACAACAGTAAATGGTGAAACAGCAATTGAGCATTTGATAGCAGAATATGAACTCAACTGGAATATACTAAGCAGCACAACTACGGATGGCACTCCTGCCATGGCTGACAAACATTCAGGAGCTGTAACTAAATTAAAACAGAAAACATCAGGGAATTTTGTGGGATTTCACTATATAATTCATCAGGAATCATTGACATTTAACATTCAAATGGACCTATAATTGAAATTGTAAATTTTATAAGGAGCAGAGGATCACAGACAGTTCAGGCACTTTTTAAAAGATTTAGACAAAATGTTTTGTGATGTCCCTCATTTCACTGAAGTTCATTGGCTATGTTGAGGAGTAGTTTTAGAGAGATTCTTTGCATTATGTGGCTCTATTCAAGCTTTCATGTTAGAAAGAGGCAACCCAATTGATTATGACAATGACTGATGGATTGATAGTGCCTTTTTGGTAGATATGAATTAACACTTTGCTACAGGGTAAAAATCTGTTACTCAAATGTATTTATGTATTCAAGCCTTTGAAACAAAGTTGAGGCTGTGAGAAAATCAGGTAAAAAATCAAACTTTGGATCATTTCTCTCATTTAAAATCATTCAACACAGTGAACCAAAAAAATTGGATCAATATTCTCAACTTCTGCAAAACCTCATCACAGAATTCAACAATTGTTTTAAAGTACATTTTTTAAATTTGTATCTGGCCTGCCTACACATTCTAAACTTTACATATGGCCCTCTGCAAAATTGAGTTTGGCACACCAGCCATTTATTCAATTTGAGCCACACCTTGCAAGATGTGATGCAGAGTTTCACATATCTTAGTTCTGATGGCTAGATAAATAAAAGATCTGAAGATTCTTTCTTGTCTGAAAAATCCATGCTATCACTGTGGCTGCTTCTTAAGAACAGTCTATGTTACCAAATACATACTACTAAACTCCTATCCAAGTTTCCATTTCCCATGAAAAAGATCATAAAGTAAACTCTGTCAGATACCAGTATCTCTCCTATTCCATATCTACCAAAATAGAATCTTGCTCAATACCTAAACATACTGCCCTAGATTTGCCCTAGAGCTCCTCTAACTTTGGGTGCTCTGTAGTGGGGGAGCGAGCACAGCCCTGTCAGTATAGCTCTCTTATTTACAATAAATCTATAATCAATTATAAATAAGACTAGAGCTATCGGAGTTAGCCCCTGTCATCTTCTCTTCCCTAGTCTCCTCACACCTGGTCGCTGCTGCCATTCTTCTTAATGAATCCCAAATTACAATGGCATTAATGATGTTGACATCTAATAAAAAAAATTAAAAATACCACTATCTCAACAGGGCTAGAAGGCTCATAATCTATTTCAATGTAAGTTATGGCAGTTAAATAAAAGCTAAGTAGAAAACTCAAGAATATAAGTTTTTGAACATTTAAAGTCAACACCAAGAAAGCAGAATAAGTGAGAATTCACACTAAAATGTATGCTGTAATAAATAAACTATAAATTCATAATAAATGCACTATTCCATTCCATCAGTAATCATCTCATCATTATGCTAAGTCAATAGAAAAAGTGATTCTTTTCCTACTGAAAATTTTTAACACTTTAAAAAAAGTTTAGAAGTTTTTCTTAAGCAGCTAAGTACCATATTTGACCTATTTGTAAGACTATTGAAATATAAATTAGCTCTTTCCAAATAGAAATGCCTGGCAAATCCCTCAAACCTAGGAAATAATCATCACCTGAAAATTATTCAGTAATTCATTTAAATTTGTCTGGTTCATTCTAAAAGAAACTAAGTAAACTAATAACTTTTTTTTTTAATTTTGATTACAAAACTTTGAGAATGTTTTAAATCTGATTTTAGAGAATGGTGCGATTATAAATTTAGAGCTCCACTTTTGTTCTAATTAATAATCTTTACATAGTAAAAAAATAAAATCATAAATAATCATTTAAAGAATTATAATTTTTAATCAAAATGCTTTCTGATAGAATCTTTCAACTAACTCTATCCTCTTCTTTTAGGTAATTTTTTTTTTTTTTTAATAATTAAGCATTTTTTTATATTCACTGTCTTTCACTTGGTATTTTGTTAACTAATCAAAATAGTTACTTTTATATGTTTATATAATAATCTAAATTAACATTTTTATAGTAAATATAGGTATTAGCTAGTGTGACTNAATAATCTAAATTAACATTTTTATAGTAAATATAGGTATTAGCTAGTGATTATAATTTAATAATATTAATGACTTTTTAAAATAATTAGTTTCAGATAAATTTATATAAGTGACAGTTTATATACAGGGCTCTAGTCAAATTTATTGGTGATAAGTCACAAATAAAATCCTCCAAATTAACTGCCTATTTTTTCTTTAACATTTATAACAATTTTTTTATGAATATATGCCTTCAAAACATGCTTTTAGTAATTGTCTTTATGAATGAAAGCAACATCACTAATTTTTCTTGAAGACCAAGAAAAACTGTTGGTGGGGTACTTAATTACGAAATTAACATATTTTTATTTTTTAATAATCTTTGACTAATTGTTAAGACTAAATTCCAACTTTATGAAAATGTGTATAAGACTCAGAGAAACAGAATACATTATTATGACATGAAAAATTATACTGCTTATTAAAGTTTTTAATCAAAATACATTTAAATATTTTTTGACTCATTAAAGGAACGTAGATTAATTAAACCATAATTGAAAATTAATAAGTGTAAAGAAAAGGAAAACCACCTAAATGTGTGGTCAAAATCTACTCTAAAAAATTTGGATATAATATTTTTTGTAGGATATATTTATCAGAAACTAAAAGCATGTTTAAATTGAGAAAAAATACTCAACCTTACCGTTTTAATATAAGATAATCTCAAACTACTGGGATAATTCAAACACAAAATATGAAAATACTTGACTCTGAGGTGTAAACCTAGGATAATAATCTAGGATGGCTTGACTGATCTTATTGAGACATACAAAATCTTGAGTTACAATGATTTTTTAATTTATTATTTATAAATTCATAATTTATAAATTTTTAGTCCAAAGAGCATTACAACAAACTGATATTTTTTTAAATTATTCCTTGCACTTTTGGCCCAAAGAGCACTTTTTTATTTTTCATACTGTTATTCAAATCATGTGTGAATCACTAACACTTAAGTGAGTAGGGCTCAGAAAAATTGTAATTAAAATAGTTATATCATTATTGATTTCAAAACCATTAATGGGACTAGCCAACTATCAGTACTTTCTTTAGAGTGACTGTGTTTTGAGAAGAAAAATACCAGTCCAGATCTTTTGCAATTTCTTATATCATTTGCAATACCTTCCATTCCCCTAATTTTTAGTCCAAATTTACTTAAAGCTGTAGAACTTCTTGGTCATAAGCTTCAGGGGAATTTTTTTCTTTTCCAGAAAAGTTGTTGACATCAGCCTCCTTAACTTCCACTTATTATACATTTTATCTTTTTTAGGATAAAAATTATATTTTAAAGTCTTAAAGCCATCTGCAATTTTGTCCTTCCACACAGCTCGAATACCCTCCAGAGTTTTTTTTCTTTTAAAAATCAGATTTCTTCTTTTGTTCATTAAAGGTTGTTATTAGCCTTCATATTAAGCCAAGGTTCTGACTCAAGTTTGGACAACTCCTACATGGATTCTAAATAACATTGTTTTTGTTCTCTAGATATAACACAAGTTAAATTCTTTATTAGTCCAAAATATAATATTGCAATTTGTATTTAATAGAAATCAACTTCAGTTTCCTAAGAGAATATAATAAAGAAATGTATTGTTTGAAAATTCCAAGTTTTATGCACACTAAGACTTGTCCAGTCTATAAATAAAAATTATTATTCAAAAATTCTAGTAGTACAGAAGAAGATAAAACATTAATTAATTCAAAGAAGAGTCATTATATGTTTCTTAAAAAATAAATTTTAAGATTGTAACACCAGAAGTAATTCTTGGCACAAATGATCCAAGTAAAAATTTTCTTTCTTCCTTAAGATTAAAATGTTAATCTTTAGAGTACTATCTATGCCAATAGTATAAATTTTAAGGTACTTGTACTAAATCTGAGTCAAGAATATTTAAAGAACTTCACTATGCGATGAAATCCTTTCTTTAAAGAAATGTTTAAAATTGCAGTTGTAGGGACAGGAACATCAGTGCTGACCTATTTACTGTATTCTAGGACAGAAAAACACCATTATATATTCAGAAGAGTGAAAACTCCTTGCTGAATTCAGGCAATTTCTATAATAATTTTTAAGGCATGTTCAGTATTCAAGGAAGTTTGGGTTTATATATCTCTGACATGTTTCAAAGAGAGAATACAGTTCTAAATTGAACCAGTTTTTTATGTTTAAACTTTCTCGAAGTATGTTAATTTATAATTTTTAGCCACCTTTTTTTTTATAAAAGGTAATTTTTTTTAGATACTACTATTAATTCATTGACTAACAATCCATGATCTATGGTGATCCTAATATTATTTTCTTTCTGTCTGAAACTATTATATATAGGTTATCTTCTAATTTAATACTCTAAATATTGTTGTAAGCCATAAATATTATTTGCCATATGTCTCAAGCTGTGCCATTTTTGCAATATAACATTTAAAGATTTCCAATCTTTAAATGTCTTCATCAAAAGCACTCATAATTTCATTTTTCTTAAATTGCAACAATGATTTGAGATGATTGAAAACTAAATTAACAGGCCAAAAAATGTTTGATTATATCAATAATATAGAATAACTGAAATACCACTGATTAGTGGAATATTTTTCTTTGCTGTCTATGCCAGTATCAATTATTTATGCCATTAAACTTTTCTAGTTTTTTCTTTTCTACACAATATGATCAATTTTTATCAATTATCGTTTTCATCATCAATTTTTATAACATTTTGTCCTATACAGTCATTAAAATTACTTCCAAGTCTAGTCAAATTTAAGCCATTAGTAAAAAATACACAAGATTTTTTGGTTTATCACTCCCATTGTTTACAAAGTAACAAAATAGCAACAGTTAATTTGGAAGACATTCCTGGACATTCTATGTTGCAAGTGACACAGTCAAAAAGATTTAAAGAAGACATGCAAAGATGTGAGGAAGGTGTGATTGTCAGGTGGAAGGTATGTGTAGATTTTGTGGCAGTTGAAGAGTGGGCATGCTACCTCGCCCAGTCGGCTGCTCCAAGTCTGAGTTCCCGTTGCTAGAACTGGGTGTGGTCGCGTAGCATTGATTGTCAAAGAGAACGTGGTCAGAGGGCGGGGAAGCGTCACCTCCCAGTTCGAGGTAAAGCTGGCTGCCTCCGCTCCCTACTCCTCGGTTGCCCATCATTCCGCCTCCACTTCCACTTCTACCAATCTCATGAGAGGATCTGGAACCTGAAACCAATCGTAATAGTTATATAATTGTCCTTAATTAATATACTTTGGGGCTTAGCAATGAGAAGGATTGTTCTGGAACCTTTGACAGACCCTTTCCTCTTGGCATTATGACCATTATGCTCCCGATTATGTTCCTTTTTTACAAAATGATTTTGTTAATTGTATTATAACAAAGCATTTGGCACCTCCCAGTAGCAAAAGTTAAAACCCAAATTAACTCCCACAGCAGGGTTTTAGCCCATGTTAGATGCAAGCTCTAGAGAAATAGATGTCAAAATCTTAACCACAAAAAGAAATTCTCATGAATATTTTTAATTGGAATCAGAAAAATAAGGGATGGAAAATTCATAGAGAAAATTCAGTGGACTTTCTTTCTCGATAAAATGGTTCTCCTGAACAGCTCTTCTGAAGGGGCCGGCAAAATACTCAGACTTTCATCCCCTGATAAAAGCTCATTTTGTTACTTATTTGTAAGAGCTTTTGAATTTTTTAGCACTCCTTTATAACCATGTGCTTTAAGAAGAATACCTAGTTGGATTATATTAAATTGAATCATTTTCAAGACACCCCTTTGACACTGTGATCAGATTGAGAATGAGTAGGTTTAGAATCTATACTCAAACACAAATATATATTTCTACTTCTAACAAGAAATATTCACAAAATTACATATTGTATTCTGATATTTCATTCAAATGTACTTGATAAAGCTACCAATTAAAATTGAACCAACTTGAAATTTCTTAATAACGAATTCTAACTAAACAAAGTAGGACTCAATGAGCTGATGAATATCATAAGAAATTCTATAAATGATAATAGTAATTATAAGGCTGGGAATAAGAAGAAAAATAAATAGTTCAATAGAGAATGCAACAAATAAATGCTGAATCATTCATAGCACTGAAAGTTCTTAGGAAAACAAATAATTATAAAGGTAAAATACAATACTTAAAATAAATTAAAAAAATTAAGAACACTATGTATAGATGAAAAAATGTGATATTATAAATAAATAAACTAAAGCCCCAGGGATTGACCACATTTCACAAGAATTTGATCAAAATGCCACAAATGAGTTCCTATATAGGCTAACCATGAATTTTTGATTCAGAAAGTATCCCAAAAAGTTTTAAACAATAAATAATTTTTCTGCTTCACAAAAAAGGTAACATTAATGTAGAGGTCCTTTATAAATACAGAAGGAAAATTTTTACATGGTTATTACAGTTAAGACATTTCTTTATAGATTTCATGGCGGCATTCGATAGAGTTGATAGGTCCTCATTAATGTATAACTTGCATAACATGGTAGTGACTACCAAGTAATTAATATATTGAAAAGTTTATATGATACGTTGAAGCAGCTGTTGGAATAGAAATGGAATATAAAAATTTTTTAAACTACTATCGGATTGTGGCAGGGGGGTATTTTTAGTCCATTTTTATTCTTGGGTTATAATAATGACAATGAAAATGAGCTATGTGGTGGAATAAGTATTGGATGTAAAAATATTAAGAACCTGGCATAAGTGGATGATATGGTACTGTAATCTGATAATTCAAAATTATTACAATTTATGATAATTGATTTTGAAAATATTATAAAGAGTGAAATCTTAAGATGAACTAAGATAAATCTAAGATTATAGTGTTTAGAAATAGATAAATGGGCATTTAATACCTACCTAGAAGTATTACTGGACAAGTTAACTCTAAGAAAACATTTTGTGGTGACACTACCAAAAGCACTGGTAGCAATAAATGTAATTTGGAAAGATTTCACGCTCAATAACCAGATATTATATATTTCAAAGATAAAAATATTTAATCATGTTTATAAGTTTTTAATTGCATATTTAGTAAAGACTTATTATCTAGTAGAGAAGTAATTTTAAAATTGCATTAAGAAATTATTTAATTTACTTCAATATACACCCTGGTATATGATCCATTTAGAAACTAAGATTGAATTGTTGAACTCATTTACAATGAAATTTCACCATAATTATATATTAAAAACTATACACATGTCCACAAATAGGTTGTCATATATTTTACTTCATGAAATAGTTAAAATTAATTTTTTTTTTTTTTAAGATTTGATATAATGTATTCAAACACATAACATGGGAATAGAGGTGGATTTTTATTAGAGGATTATAAAAACAATGATTATCCTAGATTTGATAAAAACAAACAAAATATGTTCACGTATGATGAACCATGATCCATATTTTAAATAATACATAAAAGCCTTATGAAGGGTTAATTCAGAGATAAGAACTAGGTACCGTGACTAACACTTTTAATACACTGATAATCATACAGGAGGTTACGTTGCCTCCTAAATGTTTTATAATACAAAAAGTTTTATATTAAAATAATGTATAATATACCTTACATATTATGTACTTCAATACCTTCCTTCATTGTTTAATCATAAAACTTTCACAGTCTATCTAACACACACACACAGTCCCAGTTCTTCATTAATCTTCTTCAGTCAAGGACTGTGAAGGGACTTAGTAAAACTATCGGCTGTTTGCTCTTGAGTCGCAACTCTACTTATCATGAGTGTACCATCTTGCACTTCCTCTTTCATAAAAAAATTTTGTATGGATATGTGTTTTGTGTGTTTGTAGCCAATTTTATGGCAGCATTATCGTCTACAAACAAAATGCTTTCATTATAGTTAGTGATTTCCTCAAAAAGTCTTTTCAGCCAAACCACTTCTCTGGTGCCCTCGCTTTAAGCAATCACCTCAGCATCAGTAGTACATATGGCTACAGAAGCCTGCCTCCTGCTGAACCATGAGACAACACCACCAGAATACATACATACTATTCCTGATATTGACCGACCAGTCAATGTATCACCTCCAAGATCAGCATTCGAGTAGCAATAAAGATTTTATATAAGAATTTGTAGAGCAGTTTAATTAATATACTATGGGGCATAGCAATGAGAAGGATTGGTCTGGAACCCTTTCCTCTTGGCATTATGACCATTATGCTCCCGATTATGTTCCTTTTTNAATATACCTTACATATTATACATTACATATTATGTACTTCAATACCTTCCTTCATTGTTTAATCATAAAACTTTCACAGTCTATCTAACACACACACAGTCCCAGTTCTTTATTAATCTTCTTCAGTCAAGGACTGTGAAGGGGCTTAGTAAAACTATCGGCTGTTTGCTCTTGAGTCGCAACTCTACTTATCATGAAAGGTACCATCTTGCACATTCTCTTTCGTAAAAAAATTTTGTATGGATATGTGTTTTGTGCGTTTGTAGCCAATTTTATGGCAGCATTATCGTCTACAAACAAAATGCTTTCATTATAGTTAGTGATTTCCTCTAAAAGTCTTTTCAGCCAAACCACTTCTCTGGTGCCCTCGCTTGAAGTAATCACCTCAGCATCAGTAGTACATATGGCTACAAAAGCCTGCCTCCTGCTGAACCATGAGACAACACCACCAGAATACATACATACTATTCCTGATATTGACCGACCAGTCAATGTATCACCTCCAAGGTGTGGTCGCGTAGCATTGATTGTCAAAGAGAACGTGGTCAGAGGGCGGGGAAGCGTCACCTCCCAGTTCGAGGTAAAGCTGGCTGCCTCCGCTCCCTACTCCTCGGTTGCCCATCATTCCGCCTCCACTTCCACTTCTACCAATCTCATGAGAGGATCTGGAACCTGAAACCAATCATAATAGTTGTATAATTGTCCTTAATTAATATACTTTGGGGCTTAGCAATGAGAAGGATTGTTCTGGAACCTTTGACAGACCCTTTCCTCTTGGCATTATGACCATTATGCTCCAGATTATGTTCCTTTTTTACAAAATGATTTTATTAATTGTATTATAACAAAGCATTTGGCACCTCCCAGTAGCAAAAGTTAAAACCCAAATTAACTCCCACAGCAGGGTTTTAGCCCATGTTAGATGCAAGCTTTAGAGAAATAGATGTCAAAATCTTAACCACAAAAAGAAATTCTCATGAATATTTTTAATTGGAATCAGAAAAATAAGGGATGGAAAATTCATAGAGAAAATTCAGTGGACTTTCTTTCTCGATAAAATGGTTCTCCTGAACAGCTCTTCTGAAGGATCCGGCAAAATACTCAGACTTTCATCCCCTGATAAAAGCTCATTTTGTTACTTATTTGTAAGAGCTTTTGAATTGATTTTTTAGCACTCCTTTATAACCATATGCTTTAAGAATACCTAATTGGATTATATTAAATTGAATCATTTTCAAGACACTCCTTTGACACTGTGATCAGATTGAGAATGAGTGGGTTTAGAATCTATACTCATACACAAATATATATTTCTACTTCTAACAAGAAATATTCACAAAATTACATATTGTATTCTGATATTTCATTCAAATGTACTTGATAAAGCTACCAATTAAAATTGAACCAACTTGAAATTTCTTAATAACGAATTCTAACTACACAAAGTAGGGCTCAATGAGCTGATGAATATCATAAGAAATTCTATAAATGATAATAGTAATTATAAAGCTGGGAATAAGAGGAAAAATAAATAGTTCAATAGAGAATGCAACAAATAAATGCTGAATCATTCATAGCACTGAAAGTTCTTAGGAAAACAAATAATTATAAAGGTAAAATACAATACTTAAAATAAATTAAAAAAATTAAGAACACTATGTATAGATGAAAAAATGTGATATTATAAATAAATAAACTAAAGCCCCAGGGATTGACCACATTTCACATGAATTTGATCAAAATGCCACATATGAGTTCCTATATAGGCTAACCATGAATTTTTGATTCAGAAAGTATCCCAAAAAGTTTTAAACAATAAATAATTTTTCTGCTTCACAAAAAAGGTAACATTAATGTAGAGGTCCTTTATAAATACAGAAGGAAAATTTTTACATGGTTATTACAGTTAAGATATGTAGAATGGGCTTATAAATATAATATAATTAATGAGTGACAGACTAGATTCAGAAAACCTACTCAATAGTAGGTAATATATTTAACTTAATGAATACTATTAAATTGAAATTAAATATAAAATACATTTTATTTATAGATTTCATGGCGTCATTCGATGGAGTTGATAGGTCCTCATTAATGTATAACTTGCATAACATGGTAGTGACTACCAAGTAATTAATATATNCCATCTTTATGTATAGAGATAACTTTGGCTTCCTGACTGGAATCGGCCAATTTTTTAGCTGAGATTAATTATGTGAGTTAAAGGGAGTATGAGATGTGAGTGCTTTATAATTAATTCAGTCATAATTCCGTCCAGTTCTGAAACAAAATGGCCGCAAAATTTTGTGAGGAACCTCGAAATCTTCGCCTCCTGGACTGGAAGGAAGCACGACAGGTGGGGAGCAAGTTTGCTAGCTCACGCCCCATATTATCGAGTATAACTATTCGTTAAGCTAATTTAGAGGATTAATAATTTTTACAGTATTATTTGTGTCACTTAGGAATTTGCGTCATGTAAAGAATTTGGTTTGGCAGCTGGTAATTTATGTAATTTTGGACCAGAATTTTTAAAGGCAGCCCCGGCATGTTTAAAATGTAGATTGGTAGTAGGATGTCTTTGCATATATCATCGGGACATAAAGTATATTGCGATATTTCCTAAAATAGTTTCCAAGCTTTGCATTGGCAGGTTGTCTATGAACCTGCCTGAAAAGTTTTCACTGAGTTTGGGTAGATTTTAGAGGTCCTACTAAAATCCATGGCTAGACTGGACTGAACCTACCAGGAGTACTACATGTATAAGGGGTTGAGTTTTTTACTATAGTTACAATTATATGAAAATTCTTGTAAGCTGAGTCAATGTTTTGTTCATTGTATACCTCTTCCAATTTATCCTGTAATAATTTATTTCCATTAAGAAATAAGTGATAATATAATGTGGAAAAGCAAAATTGAATCACTCAATACAAGAAAAAACTAATGTAAGTGGTGACAGCCAGGTGCAACTCCAGTGAATCAGGTCTTTATTAGCAGGAGGCATAGGACTAACCTGATAAGCTGAAGAACATATTTTGGAGCAAACTTGAGCACCAACTATTACCTGGTAATATAAAATATTAGAGCTAAAATATCTGATGCCCCAGGGGAGTAAGATAGAGAAGATTGCAGTAGCCAAGCTGAAAAACCTTAAGGTCATCTGTGATAGATATCATCCTAGCTAGTTCCGACCATGGATTATGTTGTCATTCAGAAGGTAATGTCTGGTGGCAGTAGAGCGAGTTTGTGGCTGCAGTCCAAGAAGCTGCCAAGGAAGAGATGGGCTTGAAGCAGAGCTTATCGAGGTCACCATAGTTTGACAATGAATCTGCAGCTTTTACTGATTCATAGAATTGAGCCGGCATGAACATTTTGCAGAAAAAACAAAAGAAGCTATCTACAGAGGAAAAAATAATTTGTATGGACTAAAAAGTTCACCTTTCTCTCAAATCAAACATTTTGTTTTAATTGTTTCTACTAAGAAATCATTAATCATATTTGATTTTATCCCTAAATTTTACAAAAAATAGTTTGTTTTTAGTTACAATTTCTATTAAATTCCATTCCTGATTATTATATTTTTATTTAAATAATAAATTTGTATTTTCTTAAATTTTAACTTGAGGAATTTGTAGGACTACAATTAAATAGATCTAATAATTTGTTAGCATCATACGACAATATATTATTTAATGGGTGTAATAAAAAAAAGGTAATTTAATTCTAAAGAGAAATCATAAAATGGTTTGATAGCTTATTCCAATAATTATACTGACCAATTTCTTTCCGTGAACCTTGTCGTCTATTGTTGTTATTATTGTTGTTATTATTAATATTGTTAATGTTATTATTGTTTGCTTGTCTGACTTCTGCTTCTCTAACCATATCATTGCCTTCTTCTGTGTATTCCTTTCCTGTGAAAAAAACAATGCAACATAAAAACTGAATTCATATTATTGCTCCTACTTTATATTTCATTAGTCATAAAATCCCTAATGCATGGGCTAGAGATCTTCTTTCCTACAGCTCTTTCCTTAGGGGTTTCTAATTATGAGGTACTTGTTACTTTCCCAAGAGTTCAAATCCTGCTGGGAAAGCTACTATTAGGCATTTCAAGAGAGAATTGTATTATTGATTAAGAATGAGGTGAATCTTTTTCTAAAGACTATAAACGATTCAAATGAATAATAATATAATAGAAACTAATGTCCCTTATCATTAAACACAACTCTATTGCTGTTGGGCTGTAATTATTCAAAATGTGTTTTTACTCTCTTTGTGTATTATTCATTCATTTAACATACTTTTTTTTTATGCATTATTTGATGTATATATGAAATTAAATTAAAATATTCTTCAAGTGGATTTATCAACTTATAGAGTGACTGGTGAGTGTTGTCATTTAGAGTATTGAATATCCAATGGTATAATTTGTATTTAAAAAATTGAGGCTTCCTTCAATGTTTTAATAATAACTAATTTTGTATGTGAGCATATAATAACTAAATACATATGTGGTCATATAGAGTAAGCAATGTTGTCATTTGAGAAAAAATAAAATTTTAGTTTTCAATGAAATTGTGATTTATGAGTCCACATAGACATACCCATTAAAACCAAATACCACATAATAGCAGAATAATTACTATAATCAACTGACCTGATAACTTTTTATTTCTTCAAAAAAGGCTTTTACTAAGTAAAATATTTTAAAAAATCTGGTTTTATTGAAAGTACACTTAATTGTTATAAAATGGTTGCATTCAAATAATATGATTAGATATAAAATAAAAAAATAATAATAATAACTCAATAGTGTTTTCAATATTTTTTTGTATTTGAAAGATTTAGTCCTTTTTTTTAAGTATACATGTAAACTGATAAACAAAGCCATTATTAAAAATTTGTCATAAATTATTAAAAAAAATAATGATGTGGGATTATAAGCAAGTAATATTTGAGACTATGAAAAGGGATTAACATAACTTAATTATGAAAGATGACAACTAAAAAAATAATTGTGCTAATTACACTGTAGTGTACATTTTATTATCCAATTTGTCTTTTTAATATATTTATGGTTTATTATTTTGTGAATAATACACACATATGAATTGTATGTTCACTCCATCCAAATACATGTCAGAACCTAAAGGTGATACTTTTATTCCAACAGTTAGATTTTATTTATATTGGTTGATTTACTTTTTTTAAATTTTATTTTTGATAAGGTGACTTTTCACAACAAAATGAGATAGAAATTGACTTCCATTACCTGATTGTGTTGCTGACTCTCTTATGAGCCTTGGGGTGCAGGTTCCTGTACTAGTCTTTCCAGCTGACACCCCAGCCTGGGTTCCTTCACTTTTGAGAGCTGATCCTTCAGTTGTGGTAGTCTGCTCACCCGGCAACATGTCAAAGTTATAACAGGTACAGCCATCCGCTCCACCAGGCAACACCTCAAAGAGCACGCAAATCCAGAAATTTTACTTCCAGAACAAGGCCAAGACAGATGATATTTTGTTTTTGGCAACTGCATCATGCAGGGTTCCTGTGAGGAATTTGTGGAAATGTGTGCAGAAGAGGTGGCCGGGGATAGATGGCATAATCCTACAAAGCAAGCTCTAAACGGATAATGCACTATTTATCGAACAATGCTTTATAGTTGCTTAAATTAAAGGGAAGGAAAGCAAAAAGATCTAAAGCAAATCTAACTGTACATTATTATCTTAATTTTAAATTAAAAGCTCTAGAGCATTTGAAAATAATTCAGTTACATAGATCGAAACTTTTCCTTTTACCAAAAACATTGCACATGTTTCCAAGAAAAATTATTATGTATAAGTTTTATGTAATATAACTATATATGCATTACTAATTCTTTAATTTAATACAAATGTATTAAAATAATAGGTGAGTAGTATAAAGCTGCTAGCTACTCTTGTTTAAAGAAACAGATTATCTATGTGATATATAAATATTTTATTAGACGTGTTTCTCTGATCCAGAAAATCATTGGAGTTGTGGACTCAAAAAAAAAGTCTATAGAATTATCTTTTAAAACAAGGTTTTTTATCTGTCTGTCATTTAAAAGACTTAAAATTTCTGCTGTTGCAGAGCTTTAGCCAGTTCTTAAACCATTGTCTAATCATTATGAAACTGATTCATGAATCCAAGTGATCTAACTTTCCCGAATTATAGAGTTCAAGCATCCAATTCATAATACATGCATCATATAATTATTTGCCATGAGGTATTGTTTAAAGAATATTGATAAATCAATAATAAATACTCCACAAAATAAATAAATATAGAAAACCTAGAACCTTCTTGTTCCAGCTATAACAGCATTTAGTATGGTAAGATAAAATAGTACAAGCACCAGAAATATTGAGAAGTACTTCTCATAAGTAGTGATAATTAGAAAGAAAAGAAAACAATTGTGATTTAATTTGGAATTATTTACCAGTTCTTTAGACCAATTTTATAAACTAATGTTGATAGTGAGTTATATGCAATGTAAGCCAGTAGGGCTTATTATTCTTTTAGGAATTGTTGATGTTTACTCGTTAAGAGTTACATCAAGTTTGATTAAAAAATAAGCATATCATAATCTTTTTCTTAATATTTATGTTTAATGAAGTTTATTTTTGCATTCAAACATCTTCCATTATGATAAATTTTATTAATGTTTCAGTGTTTTTGACCTTTTAAAGTCTTAAAATTGTTTTGATTAGTTAATTTAAAATCACGTTGCAGTATCTTGTTATTGAATTTTACCAATAAAAATTTATTTAGTTCAATGTAGTTAATGGAAAAAATCATCATGTGTGAGGTAAAACAATATGATAATTTATGAGTATTGGAAGCTGAGAGCTTAAATAGTTTTTAAATAAAGTTTAAATAACACTGGGGAACAATTTGAAACTCAATTTCTGTTAGATTTATTTGAGTTAGATTTTTTAGCTGTTTTTTTTTATAGAATTAGGCATGCTGATTTCAAAACTGTTTTTAGTTTTCTTCTTCACGTCACATTTGGTTTCTATGCGCGTGGGGCGCATGCTGGTCTAGACCTGCCTGTTTAGTTACGTCTGTTATACTGTGGTGAAACGTTGTGTGTCGGTTAGCAGTATTTAGTATTTCGTTACGTAAGTGTACAGAACTACATAGTGTATTTGAACTGAAACGTTTCCGTATGGCTACCTCTGCTCCTACACGTCGAAAGTGCGAAAACAGCCCCGATTCGTTTTGGTATATATGTGGCAGTTTTACCATTCCCAATCAAAGGACAAACATCAGTACATTTGTCAGACAAGCGTATTTTGTCTATTTTGAAGTGAAACTTGGTGATCAAGATAAAGTATGGGCACCTCATAAAGTGTGTAAACAGTGTGTTGAGGATTTACGGACGTGGACCAAGGGAACACGTGTTAAGCTTCCATTTGGTATACCTATGATATGGCGCGAGCCCAAAAATCATTCATGTGATTGTTATTTTTGTATTGTGAAAACATCGGGATATAACAAGAAAAACAAATAAGTAAGCTATACGCCCAGTACCGGATTCAGCCGAAGTTCCCGGGCCAGTTTTCAATGAATTTTCCTCTTTGGAAAAAGGGGAATACGGATATGACATTCAAAAATATTGTTAAAGACTTTCTTGTTAAATGAAGGGTTACAGTTGTAAAGTAGATATAACTTTGTGAGTGTTACATTTACTGAATTTGGGATTTCCTTCCTCAAGAAATGTTAAAGAACTTTAGAAGAGTAAAAATCAGTTCTTGTAGTTTTCATAGTACGCAGATTATTTCTACCTCAATTAGATGAGTTTCAAATTCGCACGATTATAACAATTTTCTTCCTTTTTTATCTTGAGAAAAATTATAGAGAAGTGCATATTTAATTTGAGAAAATAAATCATTGTGGAATAATTGGTAGATTATTTTGTAAAGTGTTTGCACTACTACTTTAGATAGTATGATTTTGTTATTGTTGTAAATTTGAATTCAAATGTTTATAACTATTAAATTTACTCACTACTATAAATAGTTAATTACTTTTAACTAAGATATAAACAAAAATTTAAAGCTAAGGTTAAAAGTCAAAAGGTTAGTTACATACTATTTATTATTTTATTTATTGTTCTAACTTTTGGGAGCCTTGAAATAATTTGCTTGTGCTTGAAATAGAAATTAAAAGAGTCAATCCTCCCGGAATTTCAACAATAGTTGACCAAGTGACAGTCAATGGCTATGGCCGAACAAAAGATGATATAGTAAACAATGCTGTACACAAGAGCTATTCACTGCAGAAGATTTCTTACTTTTGGATGTAATGCATGGGCTTTCAATTTTACACGAAGTGGAAAATTTGACAGATGAGCAAACTACTATAGATTTTTGCAAATGGAGGTTGCAGACTGAGATCTTGAGAAGGCCATCATAATTAAGTCCTTATAATAATGCTCTTGTTTGGGAGAATAAAGAAGAAATGTTGGAAGGTATTAATATTAATTTTTATTTTAGGGGGAAAATAAACCAGAAACATAGGTGAAACACAATAAAATATCTAAAAAAAAAAAAAAAATGGAACACTCCTGGAAATAATCAATTTCAGGAAACAGTTGGTGCCAACCAACCTTATAGTTATAACTATAACTAAACATAGCTGTATAAATATTTTTTGATGAAGATTTTAAATTATTTGTATTGTGAGTCAATTTGCATAATGATCCAGATCTTAGAAGACTAAAACAATTCTCTCTAAAGTTAGAAAAACTAACTTGAAATAGACTATGAAAAAAGGTTGCCAACCCAAGTGGTACTAAGTTTTCAATTATAAATGGAATACAACTTGAGGGATTGTGACTTGACAGGAAAGGCTAATCAAATAAAGAAGGCCAAAGTATTCAAGGATTGGAATGCATTGTCCAAATAAAAGAGATGTCAGAAGTTGTGAAATAGTTCCTATTTTTGTGTATTTTTTCCCCTTAAGTACATATTATTTAAATAAAATGGCAATATTGAGAATAATTAGAACTTAAGTAAACATTTGGACAGGCTAAGAAAAACTTGGCGTGGTAACCTACCCTTAATTGATTATTAATATTTTTTTTCTTACAGTATACGGATTTTTACTCACAAAAATCCGGGAGGAGACTTCCCAAGCTTTCCCCCCCTCCCGTGGAAACTGTTTTTAGATTGGTTTATCAAATCACTGAAATAAAGTAGTAAATTCTACTAGTCAAAATTTTTATTTTTTTTCCATTTCTACCTAATTAACACAAAAAATGTGTGTATCAACGAACTATAAACACAGTTTTCAGTTTTATAACTTTTTGCAAGTCATTTCAAATGCAATATGAAAGGCTAACAAAAAGCGAACATAGGGAAATTACAAGGCATTCTCAGTCGACGACAAGGACTCCTAAACAGACTCATGAATAAGAACTCCAATCTTACGATAGTAAACAAACTGACATTCTACAACCAATCTGACCATACGATCTAGAAATGCCGCCAAGCCTTCCAACATTCGAAGAATCCACAGTTCATTTTCCTAAAGTCAGGTTACATAAAATTTTAATGAGGGACGCATATTAAAGAAAATATTTTGGAAAGTAACTATGAATGTTTGGCAAATCCTTTCTTCTCGAAACGTCTAGAGCCAGCCTTAGCGACCTTACCTTTCATTTTCCATAATTGCTTTCTCCAGCTTTATTTACAGTCCTAAATGAAACATGGGAAGTCCTCTTAATTTACGCCGAACCGGCCTGATGTACTTTAACTATTGTGCTAATCACTTACTATTTTCAATTTTGTTCGAAACCTTATATGCCCCTTATATTTATAAATATTTTCTTTTTCAATTACAGCACTTTAAAGTTGGTTCCGTCCGAGAGTCCAAGAGGAGATTTTGAAATACCAAACTCGAACACTGAACTCCGAATGTTCAGTAATTTAAAGCTTGCTGTACTCCAGTCTAAGCGTTAAATCCCGCCCCATGTCGAGGTAAGCGAGATTTAGGAGAGGACAGAAACTTCCAGAAGGCAATCAGATCCTCCAGCCGCAAAACTTGGCAAGTTTTGTGAGCCCAGTAACTAATTCTAATTTGCGGGACCCCTAGAACAAGGAGTTGTTGGTCTTACACCCCTGGAATGGGCCGACATTAATTCCAGCCGTTGTGCACCGATCATCGTTCTAAAAGAAAACTAAATTAAGTAATAGTATTTTCATGACTCCGTGAGTTATGAATATGTGATCCAGGTGGCACGACGTCCCCTCTCGCCTTCATGTCAATCCCGAAGATGGTTTACAGTGTAGACCGAAAAGTTGGCTGATAATTAAAAAATACATTTTTTTTAAATCGTATTTTTTTGGATCAAACTTGACTGAACCATAACAGAAAAACAACAAATAATAATCTCTACAAATCACAATATTGAAAAAGGTATTCCCACAATTGAAAGCTCCAGTTTTTGGACAATTACTAATTTTTTTTTTTTACACTCGAGAGCTCTTTTAAAATAAAATATTCTATATTCAGTAACTTTCTCTTGCCTCTGAGCTCTAAATTTTTTTTTTTT
>KZ808714.1:134527-151140 GCA_000696205.2 Oncopeltus fasciatus
TTTATTTATTTATTTATTCGTTGGAATTAGTGAATATATAAATTGGACCAAAAGGAGTGGGGAATAACATGAAGTGTTAAGTGCAAGTATAACAAATTCTTCCGATTTTAACAGACCTAATGTTAAGCTTAGAGCAGTGGAGAAGCGAAACTCTTTATTTGTTTACTCATTGATATATATTCTATAGGTGGAGAGGAATACAAGAAATGGAAAGTTATAATACAAATTTCATCATGTGCGATACTGAAGAATTCGCTAAGTTTACGCAGTACTAATTACAAACATTAATTACTTAACATGAATTATTTATGTATTTGATAGTTGCAATGAAAACTATGAACCCATGTGTTTTAGTAGTGCTTCAATTTTTGTCCATAAAAGAACCAAAATCATAGCGTTTCTAATGGTCACAGCTTCAAATCTTCTTCAAACATGCCATATCTTATAGAAATTATTTTTTAAAAGACTAGATGCATGGATGTTGAATACTGAGCGAGAGGGTGTTGTGGGGATAGGTTCGGCATATATAAATCCCCTGTAGGCAAATGGTAACATGATATTTCGGCACAGGACCACTCGAAGAACTCTTCCTTCGGCTGTGTGCAGATTCAATATGACTGTAACCTCTTCGGGGCATATATATATATATACTGCTAGAATACATCCCCTTCCCTCGTCTCCCGCCTCCTCAGGTTACACGTATCTGTCAGAGAGGGAGGGTGTCTAGGGGTGATTACCCCCGCCCGGTCGGGAATACTAAACGAGACCCGTGCCGCCGCTAGATGTCGTTAGTGATGGCAGCTAATCCCCTCAATCTGAGCCTCGTGGAGTGCGTCACGCGAACAGTCCACTGACCACTTACCTCGGTTGCGAGTCTACTAGTGAATTAGTTGTTAGGATTTCGTGTGCACTGTTGTATATCCACCCGACATGCTATTAATTACACTTTTAATTAAGAAAACCAGCTTGTTATAAATTACTTCCTTGAATGAAGGCTTTAATCATTTCCTTCTCCTTTATTTATTTCTTTCTCTCTTACACACACACACACACTCTCTCTCTCTCTCTCTTTATTTATATTTATCTTTATTTTAATCAATATATAAAATCCCAAACCTAAATGGGACATATTCATAAAAAAATTGGAGTTTAATAAAAAAATTATACTGCTCAAACAAATTACATTCAAATAAAAATATTTAAAGCGGGTTCCTCATCCCCAAATAACCCAAATTTGAATATCTACTCAATTATTAGTGCATCAGATACAAATATACTACGGACATTAATCATGCTAAAACAGAGATATTTTTCTTTTAAAAAATGTCTTATTAAAACTTGTAACATATTAAAATATTTTTTTTCTATTTTAGAAGATTTTTGGAATTAATGTTTTCAGAAATTTGGAACATGATATAAATTATAATTATGAATCACCTAAGAAAAAAAGAGTCCAATGTCATAGAATATAACTGATATTTCTTTGGAATTAAGAATTACCATATTCCAGCTTAAACTCCAAATTTATACCAAACTAAAATATGTCCTGTATTATTTTCCATAATACGGAAAAGAAGCACTGTCAAATACACTCAAGTATTAATGAATCATAAACGGAAGAATCTGTGCACCGAACATGGGGAATTGCAGGAAGTAGGTAACTGAAGGTGTAGTACCAACATGGAAGTGGACAGCTACTGCCAGCGAACAAATGGAGCTCGATTTATCAGGACGATTATTCTGCTTTGAGTAGGGGGCTTGACTGAAACGGAAAGAGATTCCATACCGGGGAAAATTGTAACTCAAACGGTGGCTAGCGTGCAGACCTAGGTAAGGATGGAGAACAGATAAATTACAACGTCTGACTGGGTTCTGGCTAGACTTGTTTGGAACAGTTCCGCCTTGGTATTAGGTACCGAGTCTCTTCTCCACACTCTAGCTAGGGTAAAGAAAGGGAACATGCGAGAGGCCTTACAGGTAAGTCGACGAACATGAATGACAAGGATCTAGAATGCAACTCCCGCTAAGGACAGAGCCCGTTAGGAGAAATTTACTTTCAGAATATAGCTAATGCATGAGTATCTTAAATCAGCTTTCTCCATCTTTGTCCCGTGTTATGAGGAGAATTTCAAGTATGCATATGCACCTGCGCGTTTTTGTACGGAAGGTGTGTGAATTTGAAAGGTCACCGCTAGCCTTTCATAAACAGTTGTGCTATCTAGTTAGCTATCCACTAGAAATATTTGCAAATAAATAAGGTTTCACAAACACTTAGGTACCAGTCAAGCTAAAAGCAGGGTGATCTATGAATATTTCCCGTTATAGGTTATTTTTCTAAGGGAAATTATGTATTGACGACCATAACGTGACTTTCTAAGAATTTCAACTGAACTTCACCCACATTACTTTAGAGAAACTATAAATCTAGTCCGTCCAAAATTATATATATAATGTCGAATATTTGACGAAGCATATTTTAAGCTTCCCTAATGTAGAATCGGTGATGTCTTTAAAATTTTCAAAGGTCGCCTGATGGTACGTAAGGAAAGAGATATTTTGCCTTACGATAAACCATTTTAAATGGGAAACCTGCATTTATGGATATGTGCAAATATAAAAATATCTGTAAGCACTCGTCTATTTATTTTTAAATTAAAAATTAAACTTAATTCGCTATTAAAGTATCTTTTCACTCTAACCGTTGAAAGAGGTCGTTCCTAAAATTGCACAAGGGTGAAAGGTAGTTTATAGGAAAGATAAAATTAAAATCTTAATATCATTGCTATTATTAGCTATACTAGAAATGTATTTTGAAAAAAAATAGCTGCAAAATATAATTTTTTAACACTTATAACTTATAAAATGTTTAAAAGACGTTCATTAAATATGTTTCATAAATAAAGGAAGGAAATATACGAAAATGCATATTCGAATGTTGTTTGGACAATTTTTGTTTTTAAATATAGAAACCAAATTCAGTTTTTAGTATTTTCATTGCAAACCCTTAAATTTCATCTTTGTTGAAGTCAGATGAGAGTAAGGATGAGAAACATTCGTTCTTATTTGAATAGAGTTTACATACAAAATTTGAAGAATGTGAATCTTTTATTTGGTTGTGGCTTTTTATCCCACGTATATTTTAAACAATTAATGAGAGAGAATAGAATTTAAAAAAATCTATCTGTCCCAGCCAGGAATCGAACCTGGATCCCCTGCTATCCGGGCCGGTGCATTTACCAGTGTAGAGGGAGTTTAATGAGATATCTAGCTCGTCCTGGTAGCATAACTGGCAAGTACACCGGCCCGGATAGCAGGAGATCCAGGTTAGATTCCTTGGTGGGACAGATAGATTTTTTTATTCTATTCCCTCTCATTAATTGTTTGTAGAATATGATTTTCTTAAGTCTATGTACTATAATATTAAAATCAAATCACTGGTTAAGGAAGAAAATGTAGCTTCAATACATGAGCTCTTTCTTCAAGAAGTGTCAAGAACTTATTTCGGGAGTGAAGTGTTTAAAGCTTCTCTTTAAGAGAGAATTGTTCTCTCAGCTTAGTTCCAAATTAAATCTTACTTAGGGGCGCCAGGGTGGCTCAGGGGATCCGTACGGGTCTTGCAATCCTGACGCCGCGGGTTCATATCCCGCCCAGGTCATTCTTTTATTTATAATATAGAAGCTTGTCCTGAGCCATGGGTGTTTAAAATGGGGTGGCAACCTGTAGATAGCCCCTCCCTCCATGACCCTAAGTGGTTCAATGGGAGGCTAACATGCAAATAAAAAATAAAAAAAAATCTGATTTATATCTATTATTATTAATGTAGATAGGGAAATGTGCTAAGATTACGCAGGAAGTACGCTCGAGGCGCGCGGAAGCTCGAATTACCTGAGGAGGTGTCCGTCCCTCCGCCTGCTGGAAGCCTGCCATGGCGAGTCCTCGTAGCGGTAGGCCTTCCTGATGAGCGGGGCGCAAGAGCAGGACAGCTTGTTCCCCATCGGGTCAGTCAGACCCACCCCCGGTCACCGCCCTCGCTCCCTCTCCCCTTCCTCCCCATCTCGCTGGAACAACAACAACAATAACATTACATTACATGGAATATTAACAATAATAAAAATAATCATACACATATATAAACACACAACACGCTCACAAAATTATATATTTATATAGGCCACCCTAAATGTTAGTGTAATCAATATCTCATGGTAAAATAAGGGGTACAAAGATCATCAGGAAGAAGCTGCATGAATCAATCAGATTTCTTATATTTTTGTTTAAGATGGATATAACTAAAGCAGGTTTTAGACATTTCAGGAAAAATTATTTGAGAGGTTAGCTCATCATAAATAGATAAACATGTATATATATATATATACAGTAGTAGTAGATCATCGAAGGGCAATCAACTTCTAGGTTATTACGCCCTATAAATACCCTTTAATATGTTTAATATAAATTAGTTAATAAAATACAGGAATCAGGATTATTTCGACCAAAATAACAACCTAAATTAATGGATTTTGTAATGTAACGTTTGGAATGTTTGGAATCAGATGGAATATTGTTGATACAAGATATCAATTTACCGTTCATAATTACGTATATGGGATTTCTTCCGGCTTAACGTAGGATTTTCCTTTTTTTTTTGCTACGCTTGGGGCATTTCACAGAAAATGAACATGAGAATTTAAAATAATGGCAAATAATTATGAAAATGATGCAGAAATCGTGCCTGCAAGATTTGAGTTGAAGCAGGAAGGTGGAATAATTTCATTAGGAATTAGGGGGGGGGGGGGCNATTGTCAGGAGAATATTTTCATAGCTGAATTTATCAGTACGCTTTTGAAGTCATTTATTATAATTCTTCATTTGCTGCACCACTACTGAATAGCATCATGGTGATACTGTAAAATATTGGAAGCGGTTTTGGAATCATGATGATAAGAGAGGTTTGCTTTGTCATCTGCAAATAGGGCTAAGACGGTATTAGGATGGGTGGGGATGTCCACAGTGTACAGGATGAAAAGCATGGGTTCGAGCACACTGCCCAGCGGAACACCCGCTTTCACAGTGAAGTGGTCGGAGTAATCAGATCCTGCCCGGACCTTAAAAAAAAAACGGATAGAAAGGAATCCTTTAAGATATATATATATCTTTCTTAACAAAATTTTTGAAAATAAATTTTATGATATATAAAGTTGATGAAGAACTAATATCGTTTTATTTCAATAGGCGGTGTTAATGTTCCATATTTTGTTTTATTCTTATTCAGTGTATAAAGCATTTGATAGGTCAAAATCCAGAGGTTATTTATATGTAAATGTACTTTTATTCTTCTATTTTGTCAAATGTTATTTTGGTTTCATAATGGAGGTTCCGGAAGGTCATTTTTGTTATGTAGTTAATTATATCCTAAAAGCCTAATTTAGTTTCTTTATTTAAAAAGAACAGGCACGTCCAACAGAAATGTTATCATATTATCTATATTTTAAAAAAAATTTCATTAAAAGACATTTTCAATGTTTTTTGAAATCAAACATTACATCTTAAATAAATTAGCAACTTCCCAGGCACAAGCAATTTTGAACAAACTATATTTTTACCTTTAAAAATGTAAGATATTTTCAATTTTTTTTTTAAATTTGTATCATAGTACTAAAGTAAATAGCTGGATTTTTTTTTACATAAATGACGACATTGCAGCGTTTTTCTTTGACTTTTAAAT
Source organism: Oncopeltus fasciatus (assembly GCA_000696205.2). Taxonomy (NCBI): domain Eukaryota; kingdom Metazoa; phylum Arthropoda; class Insecta; order Hemiptera; family Lygaeidae; genus Oncopeltus; species Oncopeltus fasciatus. The sequence goes on from KZ808714.1 coordinate 140,253, forward strand.
AAGGTTAGCTTTTAAAACATCACCAATACGATACTGTATTATAGTAAATGACACGTTTACAATTTTAGTACCTTAGAATGTCCAAAAACTCGTAAGACACCCCAAAATTCCCACCATCGTCATATCTCGAGGCACGCTAAGAAGAAAGACTACTTGCAGACACAATTACCTCGAGTGCTGGAGTCTAAAGTTTTCATGAAACGCTTAGTCCTCGGCAGGTAAGCTTTTGTTGACTGCTTAAGTACTGGTTTTATGCAGAGTATGCCCGAGCACCTCATTAGAGGGAATACATAATGCAGACTTGGAACGTACTTGAAGAAAGAGTTTACGACCGGTACGCCAGATGGCATAACCGCCCCAAGATAAATATTTCCCCATTGAAAAATCTAGAGTGTCCAACACCGAATTTTACATTAAATATACACTGATAAAATTAACGTGAAAACTAATATTTTATATTAGTTTTATTCCAGTCATGGAAATGTGAACTTAGAAACAGGACGTCCTCTCTCGTTTTCATAGGCAGCCCTGAAGATGGCTTACAATGTAAGCCGATACGTTGGCAGATAATCTTTTAAAAAAATACACTTTTGTTAAATTTATATTTTTTTCGGATCTACCTTGACCCCAAATAAAATCATCTAATACTTATATTTAATGTATTTTTTAATCATANTTTGATTTAATATATCTTATAAGTAAGTGTAATAAATATCAAAGATATTATACTATTTTTCTTGATATTATTTTCCTTTAAAATTCTTCCCATATCTCTCCGACGTAGCCCGGAAGCTGCACAGCCATACTTATTTTATTTATTAATTTTTTAATTTTTTTCTTGTCAAATGGGTCAGTCTATTGAAAGTTCAAATAGTTCGGTTTGCAGGAAATAAACTCTTCAGTATAATATTTAATCTAAATTACTATATCATTATTTTTTAATATAAAAGACAAAAACAAAGTGAACAGAAAGATAAGCCTCAATTTACTCGTGAAAAATAAACAATACCAAGACGTTAGATGAAATCTTTTGGCTTTTACAGCAATTATTTCAATCCTTTAATTAACCGCTTTCAGGGTTGAAGATCAAGTTTTCGAGAAAAAAAAATTGTCTTCAATAAAATCTTTATTTATCACATTCTGTTAATAAAACCTTTTACACTTTGATGGCATAGTACATGAAAGCAATCAAATATATTCATATATACAAAAAAAAATGTAACTTTTCAGGGAGAAAGGCAATAAATTAATTGCCCTCGAAAAAAGTTAGGCGTCAAGGCACAAGAGGTCGCGAGTCTATCTTCGTTTTAGTTAACGGTGAGGGTTGTAAGGATTGGAGTTCGACGTCAGGGATTGGGTTTATAGGTTAGCGTGAATTGGGAGTTTCTGTGGAAGAGTGCGAAGCGCGTTGAGATGTGGTCTTGGACGTGCAATATATTAAAACCGTGATGGAGGGTCAGGTTGTTCACTTAATAAGGGGCCTTCACAGTTATTCTTAGGACTTCGTATTGGAAGAATTGTAGTCGCAGGATGTTGAAAAGTTTAACGGTTCCCCAGAGTTCTGCACCGTATATCCAGATCGGTCGTAATAATGTCTTGTAAAGAGTCAGTTAATTCTTTGTTGTTGGTTGTGAACGCCTTTTTATAATTCTGTATGTGAGAACATAGCATCTGTCCAGTTCTTGTTGCTTAAGTTAAATATGTCCGCGCAAGTTAAGGCGTGAGTCAAGATAAACCCAAGGTAAAATACTAAATCAGAGAGAAGTATAGAGATGTTATTGTATGAAACATTGTCAGGAGAATATTTTCATAGCTGAATTTATCAGTACGCTTTTGAAGTCATTTATTATAATTCTTCATTTGCTGCACCACTACTGAATAGCATCATGGTGATACTGTAAAATATTGGAAGCGGTTTTGGAATCATGATGATAAGAGAGGTTTGCTTTGTCATCTGCAAATAGGGCTAAGACGGTATTAGGATGGGTGGGGATGTCCACAGTGTACAGGATGAAAAGCATGGGTTCGAGCACACTGCCCAGCGGAACACCCGCTTTCACAGTGAAGTGGTCCGAGTAATCAGATCCTGCCCGGACCTTAAAAAAAAACGGATAGAAAGGAATCCTTTAAGGGTTTAATGTATGGAGTTTGGGAATATATGCTAGAGCTCACATAACAAACCATTATGCCATACTCGATCAAAAGCTTGAGCAACATTTAAGAATACACCAGGACAGTATTCTTTCTCTCAAGGATATAGGAAATGAAATAAACAACGCGGAATACTTGTTAGACAGTAAAATACTGGGATCGAAAACCAAACTGATGGGAAGTGTGAATAGTGTGCGCAGTTCCACCGGATATAATAGTACATACATAAGGGTCTATATTTTATAACAATTATTTCGAGGTGGGGTTTTTTTAACTTTTTAACTTGTTTAAAAACTAGAATTTGTTGTCATTACATCCAGTAAATATAACTCAAAAGGATGATATTCAAAACGAATTGTACAAAGAACTCTATAAGTAATTTTCTGTAATATTTATATGTATAATATTACGGTAAAAATCATTTTAATTATGAAGAAAATAAGCTTTTTTTTATTATACAAAGAATTTTTTTTTTTTTTTAACAAATGAAATTATTATTTTAATCTTCTCTTTCTAAGCCCAGGGGAACGCCTGTCCCTCGACTGGGAGTAGTGTTGCAAGTGTGAGTTGCAGGTCAGACGTCTCAAGGTCGAATGACTCGCGTGACTTACAACCTCGCCAATTACATAAAGGGGTCTCGTGTTCCGACCTGGCCAACAACAGGATGGCTTTGATATTTATAAATATTCCAAATTTAGACTGGATCAAATCAACTGGAGTTCACCACCAGTGGAGGGAAACTGAGGAATGAAGACTTTTCCACGTCTTACAAGAAGGACATGGGAGATAACCGGGCGGCAGATGAGAGTGGATGTCATACAGGAAAGGTTGGGAACAGTTGGAAGGAATTCCCTCAGATTTTGTTGAGTAAAGTTCCTCGGCAGAGTATACCTCAGATATAATAACCTTGATAGGCCTATACCATTAAAGGTAACAAGTAACTAACGTATTAAAGTATTGCTTGAGAATTTGACACAAAAGAGAACAGATCCTTGAGGGCGTAAACAAATTTAGGCAACCATGACTGGACATGAATAATTCTCCACTGGATTTCACACCCTTACTAGAAAGAAAAAAATTAATAAAATCGATTTTGTGGCTTAAAATAATGGTGAGAATATCTCCTTTATACAATATTAGTCAATAAAAATGTTAGACAGTAAAATACTGTTAGACAGTAAACGTAAAGTTAATTTTAAGCTACTGTGTCTGTAAAGATCTTGTTAAAATAAAAAATTTAATTTAAATACTTTTAAACAAAACCCTAATTGTTTAGCGCCCTTCACAGTGTAATAAAATACATCAAGAGGAGATAGTGCAGATAAAATGCATTTATCATCGAATTTGCTTCAAACTTTACTACCTGTGCAAATGTCTCCATCTATGTAGTTTGTTATTGTATTATTTGTTGGTAACTGGTTATGAGGCTTCATGTTAGAGTTAGAAACAGTCGTTTTGAAAATATTGATTGTCTACTGAAATAAATGTGAGTAAAATCTAGTGTTTACTTCAACCTATCAAAAATAGATCTTTAAGACTTTTATCATTGACTTGTTCGGTCTCGTATGGTTTGTAAGCAACGTCTAAAGTAGCCATCTCCGTTCCTGAAGCAGATCAAGGCATTTTTCAAGTGAAAATATAATTCTTGTTACATGATCTGTAAATACCATGTTTTGCTATTAACAGGTGTTAATAAAGAAACTTTTGTCAGGCTCAAAAGAGCTATCATTAGTTATCACCAAAACAAGTAGTCAGTGTGGTTCTACTAAAGAGACAAACCATTATTTGAAACTGAAACCGAATATGTTTAAACACTTTTTTTTAAATTTATTTTTTATTCAACACCTTTTCAAGTAAAAAAAAAAAAGTATTTTTTTCTAAAGATTTGAAATTCTTGATCACTTTAGAGAAAATATAAATATTTTCTTGATTTTTTTGTTTGTTTTATTGGAAATGGTTTCGATGCCAACACATCATCATCAGGCACCAAAGAGTGTCGTAAGATGGAGTTTTCCCTTCAGTATCCCAACGAGCATGAGTGCTACAGAAGTGCTCGTTTGGATACTGAGGCGAGAACCCTATCTTGTGTGTTGACACCGAAACCAGTTGCCAAAAAAAAAAAAGGAAAGAAAAACCAAACTACATGTCATCATTTTAAAAAAATTCTCAGAAGGCTTTAAAGTCTATATTTTAAATTTCACCAGTACAAATAAGCTGTTGTTGATCAAGTTCTAAAAGAAGTGTTATATGGATAATTATTCAGATATTTTTTAATAATATGAAAAATAAAATAAAATGTAAAAAATTGCACCGGAGGACTCAATATATTGAATTGATATCAAAAATTTTCAAGATCATTACATATGCTTATTGTTTAAAATAAAATTACTAGCAGAGCTCACAGTTTATATTCATCTGAACATTAATAAGGAGGTAAGTTTACTGTTTTTTTTTTTTTTATAAATAAAATTCAAGGTTATTTCTTATCAATTGGACTTAAAATAAAAGAAAGCCGGCTGGAGTGATAAGAGGGAAGTGGCGCTCCCCTGCGGCGGGGGGGAGTACTAGCCTAGTATATTGATCCCCGTGGAGGATTACCGGGTCAGCAGGCAGGCCCCTCACACACAGCTGTGTCTGCCTCATCCTGACAGTCAGCTGATTGCCTCCTGACTGGCATCGTTCGATTGAGTGACAGATGAGAAGGACGATAGTGTCTCTCATCTGCCGAACTCACTTCCCCCATTTGTCACAGATCTCACAATCGTAGAATGACATTAGGTGAGCTGTTATCTCTGAAACTGAACGATTTTAGTTAACTCAAACCGAAATTTTTCTGAAGACAAAAAAAATCAAGTTTTATTCTTCCGAATCTGATTCGTGTATCTTTATTTATCGTATCCAATATTTCACTCACCTTGTCATGAGCCCCTTCAGGGTTACGGTAGACGTAGACTTACTTATATTGTGCGCTTAAAAAATGCACCCAGAAGGAGTCATAAGGAACATGAGAGTATGAGAACCTTCTATTCTCCGTCTTCATTGGTTTCTGCAAACCATCTTCTGTTGGCGAGCGCTTTCGAACATTGTCCATCTTCTGGCCGAAGAATACAGACAGTGACAGTGAACGCATGTATTCGGCCAGAAGATGGACAATGTCCGAAAGCGCTCGCTAACAGAAGATGGTTTGCAGAAACCAATGAAAACGGAGAATAGAAGGTATGAGAGTTCTATGTTCATTGGTGGTAGAGATAACCTTTTAGATTATTTACCTGAGTCATAAGGGGATGAGCGAAAGCTAACAAAGGAAATATAAAAAGAATATGTCATTTACTTGTGTACATGAAGAGTAATGGAGCTGTAAGGAGGATATTCATAGGCCAAGTTCCTATCAATAAACGCTTGACTAGGACTCAAAACGTGCACCAGTACAAGATACTCTTATACGCACATCCACAAAGGTAATCTGATCTTTGCTCCAGGAGTGGGGACATCGATCCAGGACCCGACCCCCGTAAACCTTAAAGATATTTCTGTAACGGCTAGTAAGTCCTGTAGGTTCGGATGAGATGTTGTCAATTGGCAGATAGACACCATCAAGCCCGAGAGTGTCCTTTCTCACACATAACACTGCAAATCAACCCGTGAGCAAGTAATTCTCAAATCCCCTCGGCTGTAAAGTACCTTTGAAACTAGCAGTTCAGAAAGCTGATTATTGGATCTATCTGAAACGTTTAGTTCATTGTTTACTAGTTAGCAAAGAGAATATCTTTGATGATACTAAACCATGAACACAACCTCCCTACCATCATACATATAAACATATGAATGCTGTTATTAACCAAAAATATGATTTACGTAAGCCGTAAGAAAGGCAAGCACGAATTAAATATAAATTCAGTAGTGAGGGTAAGATCGTGGATGCTAAAACAACTAAGCTAATGACAAAATTGAATTCTTAGAGAAGAAACAAAGTTTTATTATTTTTACCTCTCAAAATATTTGATCTTGACATGGCAATAAATGCAGAATTTTAACGTGGATGGGGGGGGGGCCTGGAAACGAATGAGGTGTAAAATTGGACCTGTAATATAAAGGTGTAATATAAAGTTATATTTGATTGCGCTCAATGAATATAGACTTTCGGATTATCTGCTTAAGATTGATAAGAAATGTAACAGGACAAATCATCTTCGTTTCGAAAAGAATACGTAGATGAGCTGCATAAATTTAGCAGATCAAGTTTTATGATATACGGACTCAGACACGAGTAAATGACTGATTTGTTTATGGGAAGAGTATATAATGAGAGTAAAAGATTAAACCATAATGACTGGTAATATACCACACATTATTCACATATATCTTACATAATATGAATCTTTTTAAATCATCATTATTCGGTTAGCTTTTTAGACCTGACAGATCTATAAGCGCTTCATGCATGAGCTCTAGGCCAGACTTTGGGAACCTATACTACCTCCTACAAGCACACACACAGCCTGTAGATACGCCAACCGGTAGTTTTTTCTAGTAGCAGGGTCATCAGTCCTGCATATAAGAGCCACTTAACTTGGAGGAGCTGAAGAAGGCACTTAAATGAGTAGACACCAATAGTCTGACGGATCTCATCCTTTCGGTAGCTATTTCCTTTTCCACCTCTAAGGAAAAGCTTATTTATCATAAAGATAAACCTACTAGTAAAATAGCTGTGCCATAAGTTTAGGTCTCATAGTAAAACTGTGGTATTAACGATAGATACAGTAAGAACTAACAAGAGTTTAGGGTTCAAGCAGGTTTCGTTCGGTTTGAGCTACCAAAAGCAGTGACGCATGGATAGATGAGACCAAATTTAAAAAAGAATTTAGAAAATATATATTTTTGAATATCTTCATTGCAATAAGTGGTATGGAAAAAATATTTAAAATAATAAATGTAGTGTGCCTTCTACCTTTAATTTTTTTCCGGACGGCCTAGAGCCAGCCTGAAAAAATAAGAATTTCCCCTCATTTGAATTTTAAGTAAAATTGAACATTTACTCTTATTCTTAAGAAAATCTGATAATTAATTAATTACTATCCATTGGTCATTCAGAACTTCAGAAGTAGAACTTTTAGAGAAATGCTAGGCCTCTGAAATCATCCATCAAAGGTCAGGGCATTCCAAATCGCAGCTAAAGGTCACGGCCTCCTGTTGATGACTTTACAGGTGTTTAACTCCATTCAGGAACGACTCATCCATCTTTCCAGGGCTTAGTTACGGAGAACTAGGTAAGATAATTAACCTAAACAGGATAAGCTTGATCGGAAATGTAGACTTGTCCAATTCTACATTCACTTGTCACTCAGGCCCATACTGCCATAGCACTGCTTACCTTTTGTATTAAAAAAAAAAATGAGTTTTTTCCATTAAACGCAAAGAGAATGATTATATTACTTGATCAATGCAAATTTTAAACACGTTTTGATTTCAAAAAAATACTTAAAGAAATTATTATTAATTTATATCTCTCAAAGCGATTACTTTCAGTAGGAACGAGAAATTTGGATGAGTAATCGCTATTTAAACAACTATTTATTACATTGTTTTGTTTTTTATATATTCGTTTGTTATAAGCTCTTATCAAGTTCAAATTTTGGCCAAATCTATCGCAGCCAAATATTGATGAAAATAATGAAGATTAAATTCCTTTTCAAATACTATTAATAACACTTTGAAAGCCAATGGATGAGAGTTGTATGCAACTGAAATTCTTCACCCTGGATAAGGGGTTTTCAGAAAGTCCAGATTGTAAAATATACAATATCTTCGTAAAGAAGGTTGAGTAGGGGTATAAAATTCCTCTTCCTAAATGAATAAGATTATTTTATTAAAAAATAAATGAAGTCCATTAAAAATAAAGAAATGATAAATAAAAATAATCTCTCTAAGGGATGAACAGGATAATATATGAAAGAGGCTAATACTGTGGTTCAGACGGTTGTTGCGTAACTGTTTCTATTTTTCCTTAGCATGGACACCTAATAGGTGAGGAACACTCTTTGGTTCGGCAAGAGTAACCTATGCAGGGAAGGTTTTAGTAAGGTTATTAACTCGGTTTATTAACATGAAGTTACAAAATAAAAAACTTGTATTTGGCCAGCGATTTTTTCATCGAAAAGGTGGAAAAGTTTATAATTCTTCAAGCGAGCAATTGTGCATTAATATCTCTATTATTACCGATAATTTGTAGAAATGATCTCTTAATTTATTCCATTTAGTTATATAAAATGGAGGTTTAGAATGTAATTATGAATAAATTAATGACGCTAACAAAATGATTGTAATTAATTTTTTTTCCCGTTTATACCTTAGATATTTTTTTCGAAAATTTATGAATTTAACAAGGAGATTATACATCATGTAAATGATCCATCTAACATTAACCGAATGTAGTGACTCATCTTAGCTGTTTTTCTACAAATTTAAGATATTTATATTAATTTAACAAAGATTCGAACCCGCGTCTATGATTACTAGCCAGGCATATTAGTCTCTGCATAACGTGGGCTTCAATCCTTCTGGAAGGCTAAGAGGCCTCTAGAGAAAAAGTTTCTGATATGACGAGATGGGATCGTATGTAGTGCAGAGGTTAGCACGTCAGAAAGCAATATTTACTTTTGTGCCCGTTTAGCTTTTATGAAATTAATGTTTATGAAAAGTATGCTACTGGTATGCTACCGAATGCTCGCTGGAGAGAATGTATAATTAATTTAAGCCACATCCTGTCTTACATTGGAGTTTGTCTTCAATGGAATATTTAAGGGAGGACTTCAAATTCGCCCGTCCAGTATATATAGAGAGAGATTCCCACCATTCTCAAGGGTGGTAAGTCGAGCAGGATGGCTGTAGACCTCCTCTAGTGCGCTAGAGTGGCCTAGGGAGGAGCTTGCTGGAGGGGACTAAATAAAGGGGATGGAGAGGGTCTCCAGTGCCACTTCACCCAACTGCTGACTGCGACCCACCCCCCACTCAACCCTCAAATTGTGGCACCCATCACCCCTGACATACTACCCTCCCCTATACGGGGGACCATCCCTCTCGAATGAGATAAATTTTAATTTTTCAGCGTCTTTACACCATGTAATCCGATGTGTGACACGATAGACACTTTTTTTTCCGCTTCTGCAAAACGGTAAGTAACTCTAAGAAAATGTGGTGGATTAAATATAAAAAATTATTGAATGTACCCCAGTTTATTGGAAAGTCGTTTTAAAAATTGACGACAAATGGCTTGCTAGATTATTTTTAAGTTTCTAATATTGAGAAGGGGGGAGAAAGGTGGTGAGAGGGGGAAGAAAGGGAGAGAGATAGAGAGAGAGAAAGAGAGAGACGATGATTGATGGAGAGACGAGAAGGAAATAATTGATGGAGAGACAAGAAGGAAATAATTGACCGTGTGGTAAGAGGGGGAGAGAGTGGGAAGGGGGCGAGAGGGTGAGGAGGGAGTGAGAGGGTGTGGAGGGAGTGAGAGAGTGTGGAGGGAGTGAGAGGGTGTGGAGGGAGTGAGAGAGAGAGGTAGGGAAAGAGAGAGAGTGAGTGAGAGAGAAAGAGAGAGAGAGAGAGAGAGAGAGAGAGAGAGAGAGAGAGAGAGAGTGAGAGAGAGAGAGAGGATGATTGATGGAGAGGCGAGAAGGAAATAATTTGCCGTGTGTTGTAAGAGTATATCAATACTTTAGATTCGATCAGGGAGAGGTAAATAAGTAAAACTTTATTGAAAAATACATTGGCAGATATCTTCTGTGCATGATCGTGGCAGGATGGTGGGACATGGCTAGCCATATCAATGATTGTATAGGGGTACATTTAAAGGCCTGGATCACTTCCATGATCACCAGGCCTAAAGAAGATGGCTTGAATTGCAGGTCGAAATGTTTATGAATGTACGACACATTTTCAAGCAAGATTTTTTTCTTATCTCTTCTCTTACTAACAACTACTGATGCAATCGTAAATTATTGAAACATAACAGGTTATACCGTTTTATAAGTGTTATAAAAATATTTTATTTAATTTTATTCTTGTTAATATTTAGGGCAATTTTTTGGCTTTGTTTATATTTATGGCTATATATTGGCTATGTGAATATTTTAAAAAAGAATGTGTTGGTAAAATCTGTAGAATTTGAAATCATTATGTATAATAATAATAATAATATGTATTATGTGTAATATTTCATAAGGTATTTTTAAAACAACTCTATAAATTAATATAAATTATGTTTTTATTGTATTTCACTGTTATATTAACGATGAAAGCCTTAGCTAATATGATGGTGTTTATAAAAAATATTGCTGTATAAAAGTAGACATTGGAAAAATTTTAATGAGAATTAAAAATTTGATTGAAATTCTGTTTGTGAGTACATTCTAAGCTAGATGTGTTAAGAGTATGTTAGAGAAATATAAATAAAAAAATACTTGGTTTCTTTATGTTTAGAACAGCCAAATTTTTTGTAACTTTTTGAATATTTTATGTTATTTTGAGAATTTTATGTATTTTAATGATTCTAACTGTTAAAGGACCTTTTGGTGTGCAATATATCACTATTATTGAAAGAAGCATTACATTGTATATTAGAATGCTACTTCCTGAAAAATAATTGGAAAAGAAATAAAGAAACTACTGAAAAATGGAGCCATAACAATTTTATGTTCTTTATATTTCCGAAATTTATTTATTTATTTCACAAAAATTTAGT
>KZ808715.1:16927-29977 GCA_000696205.2 Oncopeltus fasciatus
AACACTTAGTAATGATTGGAGTATATATATATATAGATTTCAACAAAATTTTTAGGAGAAAAAGTCTTAACTATGAAGGGAATACTTCATTATGAAACAAAGAAAACTTCATTTTGGACAGGTTTTGTGTAATTATATTTCTAATACGTTCACTGAATAAAAAATAACATTAATTTATCATCAACAGTTTAAAAAAGACTTGCCAACCCTACCCATGTATATAAAAATTTGTTTCTATAAATAAATAAAAAATTACTTTTGATAAAGCTTCATAATCTATCTATTGAAATAATTAAGGTTTTATCAATTCTGGGATAACACTTAGTGTACATGGATCTTAAAGATTTAAATTATTCCATTTCTTAGTTTTTGTTTCTACCCGAAACTTTTAAATTTTATTTACTTTTCCGAGCACCGAGTTCTCTGACCCACTTATATCCCCAAGCGTATATCCAGAATATTATTTTTATTTATTAAATTAATATCGGTCTATTGGTAATTTTTATTTGTTATAGATATACACCCTACTTACCATACTTACAATTTTTATTATTTTATAATACATACTGATAGTTTAATCATATATTATTAATCATTTGAATCGGCCCTTTTAAAGAGAACTTGTAGATTGCATAACGTCTTTCTTAGTCAGGTGCGGGGGGAGTGAGGGCACCCCTCAGAAAGGCAAAACCTTTAACGAATTCCAGGATCAGGGATGACAGTGGGGGTTGCTTAAGGAGAGATAAGTCAAAAAAAAAAAAAAAAAAATCCCTCCCCATTCATCCCTCTTTAGGAATAAGGGAGTACATTTGCACAGAGAATTCAACATCGGCTCTCACCCTCTTAACATCGTCTTTCCCTCTTAACAAGGCAAATTCGTCCATGGCCACTGAAAGCTACAGTTAACGGTTAAATTAGCAGAAGTACAAATTTAATCATGCGGTCAAACAAGGCCTGTTTTCCAGCATGAATTGGCAGCTGAAGAATAATTACAATTTTTTTCAATATACCCATTAAAAAGCATACCTTATAAAGAATCAAGAACCAAGTATAACTTTAAAAAAAACGTTATTTTTTTAATTTCAATTGTATATGGAAACAATAAAAGTTATTCCTATATTTGTTAATAAATTACTGGACAAACCTCAGTCAAACTATTTTTAAAAAAAGCTTTTTAATTGTTCTAAACTTAACTTCGCAAAGAAAATACTCTAAAGGAAAAGAAAATTATTAACTTAGGTCATTTGTATAAGAGAATTACATATTCATTGGTCAAAGGCCGATGTTTGGTGAAGTGAGGCGACACAGTTATTGATTGAATATTTATCGTGTCCAAGTTAATCGTCATATGCTTTAGATCAATATATATATGTGAGCACAGTGCCTCTTCAGCTTTCAATAGAATATAAATGAAGCATAGTAAATTAATATATTCAACTAAAAATATTAACTTATACTCAATTGATCACAATTTTTGTTATTTCATTTCTATTTAGGTTTATTTATAGCTCTACTCCCTAAAATAAGTAATTTATTTTATAGGTCTTTCCACACTTTTTCAAAATGTGCACTTAGATCATTCTAACTAAAATTCTAAAATTTTACACTTTATTATTCTTTTAGTAATAGACTACTACAAATCGTTAGAAGCCAAAATTACAATGGCATTGAAGGTAAATGCTAATGTCTCGGAGTATGGCATTAGGTTACTCCTTTTGTAATATGTTGCTGTTGTAACTTAAATTAAATAAAACGAAATTTTGCCTCTGTTCTGTTTTATAGGTTTTTATTCACAACACTCCAACACTAAGAATATGGCGGTTTTTTTAAACTTCCTGCAAATTGTTTCTCTCTATCCACTGATAAATATATTACGTACGTTTTACTCATTTTATCGGTAGATTAATGCTAACGAAGATATTAAGATTATAAATTTGGGTCCTTTTTTATTAAACCCCCTTCCTCTCCCCTGGCCGAGTTCCGCCATTAACAATAGCAGCTGTTCGCTTCTTGTTTAAAAGTATTTTCGTCTGTATGCATAAGGACAAGCACACACATATCAGGATATAATGAGTGAATGTAGCAATTTTTTTCTCTCTCGATATTTTCTCCGATAACCTCTCTAAACACACACGTTCATAGACAAACGAATTTTTACTGTGGACCCAGGTGGAAATCACTTCATGGGTTCCATGTACGTATCATTCGAATTTCTTTTTTTTTTTTTTCTAAATGAGTATGGAGAGGAATATCTTCAAGAGATAAAGGCATCTGTTGTGAGTTATCTGGTCGTGCATTTCTTCTTCGAGCGATCCAGAGAAAAAAAAAAAAACATGACTTAATGATTCCATCCTATAGGGGACCCACAACGAACGCTGACACACCGTCAGTGGAAGCACTGTCTGGGTCGTTATCGGGCTCCCCGACCCTTGCTGGTCTCAAAAATGTGAGTCGTGCCTATTTAGCAACCCAGCACAACCTTTGTGTAGAACTTGAAGAAAGGAGGTGGGCTCCTCTTCCAGCTCCACCAATCATAACAGAAAAATTTCTGGATGGTCCTTCTAGAATTCTCCAGATTCCTGGAAAGCAGTCTTGAGCTTATGAGGAGGTTTTCCTCGAGTGCATTGAGAGTTACGCTTTGAGCTCCTTATCAGGCAAAAGATGGTTTATCCCATTTATTATAAAATATCTATCTCTTCTTAAATTAGTTATTATTCATTTTAATAACTCACGGCTGGAATTTAAAACAAACAGCACCATTCAAACCTACTATTTCACCGGGCGGGACTATTTTATCACGGCTAAGTCCATAGACTGAATGCTGAATCCTAACACTTAGTAATGATTGGAGGGTTAATAAATCCTTTAAAAATATATTTTGTGGGGATACAAAAGATGAGGTTTGGAAGATACATAGCCTGTTATAGACTTACGGAATGTACCCTGCCTATTTCCCTTTGTTCAGTATGCTGACCTTTCACCAACCCTTCACCAGCACTTTCACCAAGATTAGATTATATTCAAAAGGAGAGTTGTTGTTTTTTTTTTACCGTAGATATTATTCTTAGATGATTAAAAAAACACAAATTAAAAAATGTATTTTTTTTAATGAAGGATTATCTGCCAACGTTACATTGTAAGCCATCTTCAGGGCTGTAGAAATACAATGTCATGAGAATACAGTAATATTTGAAATTAGTATAATAGAGAATTATAATATAATGTGATATCAAGAGTATGAATGTAGAAAGCTATGTAAGACAATTAAAAGTTTATGAAAACAATTTGAAAAAGAACCAATTTGAAAAAAAAAAATTGCAACAAACAACTTATTGACAAGAAAAGAAAATTGAAATATCATTAAAGCAGTAATTTGCCACACCTACCTATCATGAAGATGAGTACCTATCACACCGTTCTGTCCCTAAGTTCACATTTCCATGACTAAAAACATTATGAATTTTACTTTTTCTCAGAGCTAAAAAGTAAAAGGGAGTGGGGGAAGCAGGTACAAGGCAGGCGGAAGGTGTAAATGGAAAGCGGCCTGTTACAAGAGAGGGCAATAAAAGGACAAAAAAAAACACAAATTTAAAAAATGTATTTTTTAAATTTGTGTTTTTTGGATCCCACTTGACCGAAACCCAACTAAAATCATCTAAGAATTAGATTATATTGTTTGTATGAATACTATATAAATAACCTGGCATCCCTTTTCCCTCATTCAGTGTAGTCCCTAGTCTGTAAGTGTTGCTCTGTAATTGTATTCTCTTTTGAAATAAATCTTTTTTTTAAGTTCACTTCATTCGAACTTATTTATCAGTAGGGGCATGACGGCGATTTCATTAACTAAAGAACTCATCCAACTGTTCACAAAGGTCAATTTCCGAACTGTGATTTTTAACTGAGAAATTATGAACACTAAACACACACACAAATATCAGGTATAGATATGTAAAATATATAAAATCTAAGTAATTACATTCTTTTCCTACATTTATTTATTTTTATTAAACATAAATTTTAAAAAAATCATTCCTATTCCAATTAAAATAATTAAAAGCAGGAATACAATATAATAGAATAAAAATTTTTGATTCCTAACTATGTGTCATACATATTTATATTTGCAGTTTTGAAAGGCCTGTATGTTTGTCTTTGACTCTAGAAATCGATCAGGGAAGACGTCTTTAAATTAAATTTTTAAAGTAGTTTGGCATAGGGCCGCAAAGACTAGCTTAGATTCCTTGAAGTTAGTCTGCTTATTGGTTTAGCCATGATGAATGAGGAATTTTTAGAGCTTAGGTCTGAATTCTGCTCGCAAGTGTGGAGCAGGGTATTGTATTGACCCTGCAGGTCGCTTGGCCTTCAAGGCAGGTACCCCCGGAGGGCCTAACAGTCCCCTGGTATTGATAACCTCGGCGGCCATGGCAACTACCAGCTGAGAGGACTCTAACAAAGCCCCTCGGGAGAACCAGGTCAAGATCAGGGACGAGGTCTGCCTGAGCCGTCCCGTCTGCAAACAGACTAGTAGGGCAGCTTGGACAGCATGGAACTGTCATTGCCAACGTTTCGGCTTACATTGTAAGCCATCTTCAGGGCTATCATGAAGATGAGAGAGGACGTCATTCGAGTCATGGAAATGTGAACTTAGGGACAGGACGTCCTCTCTCATCTTCATGATAGCCCTGAAGATGGCTTACAACGTAAGCCGAAACGTTGGCAGATAATCCTTAATTAAAAAAATACATTTTTTTAATTTGTGTTTTCTTGGATTTACCTCGACCGAACCCCAACTAAAATCATCTTAGAACTGTCATTGATTTGTTGATCGTATTCTGCGTTGAATAAGTGTTGAGGAAGGGCGGTCTTAATTCACATCTGCACCATTTTCATCTGTTCAGAATTAATTTACTCTTCGTTAAAATGAACCTCACGCAACAGCAACTTAAAAAAAATAAAATTAATTTAGAAGCATTAATTTTGTTGTGGTATATTATCCCACGTAAATTTTAACAATTAATGCGAGGGAAAATAATAAAAAATATTTCATTAGATGATTTTTGATGGGGTTCGTTAAAGGTAGATCCAAAAAAAATACAATTTTTTTTTTTAATGTGTATTTTTTAAAAATCTACCTTGACCGAACCCCAACAAAAATCATCTACAATAATATCTACGTACAAAAAACTCTTCTTTTAAAAAATATTCTGTCGCAGCCAGGACAGATATCTGTTTGTCTTTGAATCTAGAAAACGATCAGGGAGGACATTTTTAAATTAATTTTTTTAAAATAGTTTGGCATAGTGCCGCAATGAATATCTTGGATTTCTTGAATGTAGTCTGCTTATTGGTTTAGCTATGATGAATAAGATATCTAGCTCGTGCCGGTGGTGTCATGGTTAGCATTACCGCCCGGAGAGCAGGAGATACAGGTTCGAGTCCTGGCTGGGACAGATAGATTTTTTTAATTCTATTCCCTCGCATTAATTGTTTAAAATTTACTTGGGATAATACACCACAACAAAATTATTATTTTTAAATGAAAATAAAAAGTAAATAACGAGAGTCGATAAATAGGCTAGACAATGCCTGCTCCTTCGAGCATAAGTCGATGTATTCGTCTTTCTTGTAGATTAGACTCTCGCTAGTGTGTTGGGAATTTAATAAGTTATCTGTCTAGTCCCGGTGGTGTAAGTGGTAGCATATCGGCCCAGAAAACAGAAGATCCAGGTTCGCGTCCTGGCTGGGACAGATAGATTTTTTATTCTATTCCCTTGCCTTAATTTTAAAAAAAAATTTAATTTATTAGACGAACGTTGATAGAAGAAAATGAAGAATTTTAGCACACCATGTTATCAACGCGCTCAGTTTAATTTACTGATTTAATGGCAGCGGTCACTAAAGGCTGCCAAAAGAGATACATTATCTCTTCATACTGAAGAGATCTCCTTTTCACCGATGAAGAGCGAGAGATCCCCGAAAGTTTTCCTCCTTGTGATATTTTCTTTTGTGTGTGCACTGCTCTCTCTCTATCCGACCTGTTCTTGCTACATATCGCAGCCGCGAGGATTTTATTTTTTATATAAATCTTCACTCCACACTGACGAAGAGCGAGAAGTCTCCCCGGAAATTTGACTAATATTTTTAGGATAAATCTTAAGGTATCCGACACTGAAATTGTTATATGACGTGGTGCAACTATTTGACTGGTTATTCTTGGATTTTTAACTTCAGTTCGATTGGCGGATTGGCAGGGAGATAAACTTAATTGTAGACGAAGGAGTCCGGGTGCCATTAGCTCTTCTCTGTGCTTCACATAAGTTATCTTAGTTCCTGTGAAACACAGATACCGCTCTAGGCACAAATAGTATAAAGATTAAATTTAAATTTTATATACACTGCCAGACAAAATTAAAGGATCACTTACAAATATTTATAATATTATTACATAAGAGATAAAAATAGAAATTCCATTGCCCCAGACTGGACTTTGTGTTGTATCTTATCCAGTTAATCCTGTACCTGTTTATATTCCCACCTGTTTATGGAGGAAAGGGTCAGTTAATCCACTTATTTTCTTTCTTCCTACCAGTAAATGGTTAGTTGTTAGCAAAGATTCATCTTATTGAAGATTTTCTAACATTTAAGAGACTTTAGTTTTATACTTGTGAGTTTAGTAAGAACGTTGTGATGGCCAACAGAAGAGCATCGACCAAAGAGGAATGAATTCGTGCTGTTGCTTTGAGTGAAGAAGGGTTTTCTCAAAGGCATATTACGCAACACCTCCAGTGGTCACAATCCGTAGTGTCCAGGGTGCTTAATAGGCACCGTCGAACTGGAGGGCATACATGAAGAGTCGGACAAGGCAGTCCGAGGTCAACTTCCCACCGTGACGAGCGATTTTTGCAACTGCATGCTCTTCGGGATCGCCGATCAACTGGTAACAGTCTGCGTGGTCTCCTCCAGAGGTTCAGGAATGTGCAAATTTCAGAGCGAACCGTGAGAAGACGACTCAACGATTATGGATTGACCTCCCATCCTTCAGCTACTGGACCTCTTCTCTCCAGGGAACACCGGGTTGAGCGCTTGAGGTTTGCTCGGGAGCACCTAAACTGGACTCAGGAAGATTGGAGCCTCGTATTATTCAGCGATGAGTCAAGATTCTGTCTCCGATCTCCAGATGGACGGGAAAAGGTATGGCGAAGGCGGGGAGAGAGGTATGCTCCATGCACTTTTTCTCCAAGGGTTGCGTTTGGTGGTGGGTCAGTGATGGTGTGGGGGGGCATAAATTTAAACTCCCGTACAGAGTTGGTTCTTGTGAACCGTGGCTCTATAACTGCTGACAGGTACATTAGGGAGGTACTTGAGCCACATGTAATACCTTTCGCCAGAAATATCGCAGGTAACTTTATTTTTATGCACGATAATGCCCGACCTCACGTTGCTCGATCAGTGCAAAATTTCCTCAGACAAGAAGAAATTGACGTTATGGTTTGGCCACCCAGAAGTCCAGATATGAACCCAATAGAGCATGTATGGGACATGCTTGGAAGACGTGTCCGCGCCCGAGACCCACAAAATTTGGCAGATTTAAGGGAAATGTTAGTGGAAGAGTGGAACAACATCCCAGAACAACATGTAAGAGCCCTGGTCGCTGGAATGGGCAGGAGAATGGAAGCAATTATCAGAGCTAGAGGTGGGAATACCAATTATTGATCGTTTTCCTCGAATTCTTCCTTTTTATTCAGTTTTGTTATTTCATTTCATTTCAAAGATTTACTTTTTCATTTTGAGACTGTAGGACATTTTTATTTTTTGATTTGTTTTCCTATTAAAAATTTCTAGAAAATAATTTTTTATTTTTTATTACCCTTATAATAAAGTGTGACTTCCAAAGAAAAAAGAATATTTTCAAAAATACACTATACAGTTCAGTAATTTCAAAATATTGAAGTGATCCTTTAATTTTGTCCGGCAGTGTAGATATACATAGAATAATATATTTGATGAATCGTCAATCTAAAATATTTTCTTCGCTTTTAAGATATTTTTCTTATGTTTTTTTCATCTACAGTGATCCCCTAGCAAGTCCATTCCATAAAACAATTTTTTAAAGGGAATTGGCGGTAATAAAAAAACAAAAAAAAACATATTTGTCATAGAAGAAAGGTTTACACCTTAAACTAGATTTCATAAAATTGTAAAATTAATTAAAACAGTTTTCAATAACAATAAAAATAGCAAGGCGTGATGTTTCTTAGAAAGTTTAAAAATAGCACACTGTGAACAACAGAGCAAGCGGGATATGTTGAGTCATACCAGCTCCGACTTTTACCGAAAGATCCCGGTTCCTCCCGAACGATCCAGTGTCCTGTAAGTATGGAAATCTAATTTTCTGACAGTTTTTGTTTTCAAAAATGATTTAAATGACTTGGTCGGTCTTTCTGGCTCCAGATTGAAGGGTCATAAGAGATTACGTGAGGACTAATTCTTAAAAAACACTTCCAACCGAGTCCTCAGTTATAATTTGTGTGTGTGTGCGCGCGCACGTCTGTATGCGTGAATGCACACGCGTGATTGAAGCTAAAATAAGATTTGATGGAAGCGATAAGTAAANATACTCGCGGCTTACTATACAATGAGTCTCTCTTCACTTCTCACTGACGAAGTGCGAGAATATAGAGACAAGGACACCCATACACGCGCGCACGTGGAGACTCTCTTGTTTATATTATATTTATTACGTGGAGCGTAATATTTAGTATGGAATAACGAAACCTAACTCAGATATATTTGTTAATAAAGGTATATTCCTTAATGGTGGACTTGAGAAGAAATGGTCAAATACAAATAACATTCAACAACTACGAAACTGACTAATATACTTAGACAATTAATGCAAGGGAAAATAATTAAAATCTCAATTGTCTCAGCCAGGACTCGAACCTGGATCTCCAGCTATACGGGTAAGAATTCTATTCCCTTGCATCAACTGTTTAAAATTAATGTGGGATTAAACAAAACACTAATAAAAAATGTATACTAATATGCTTAAGTTACGCAGCGTGACAACCTTTTAAATATAAATTTCATGTTGTAATTTCAATATTGTAATTGAGAAAAACACGTTTGTTCCTCACTTGTTAGATGCACATGAATGAAAACATTCAAAATGCTGACTCAGTACAATTGTTTTCAGCCTCCCAAGACGACAAAGACAAAATTTTGCCTCGATCTGTTTAACCATAGGCCACATTTTTGTTCACAAGAAAATCATAGTGACTTATAAGGCTTCGATTTTTGACCGACGCAACAATAACAGACATTAATTTTATGTCTGTTATTATCTTTCTTCTTTTTTTTTTTTCTAGATAAAGTTTAAAAGAAAATAAATAAAACAATATTACTTCAGCTTTTACTTGAAACTTCAGTAAACTTGTTCGTGAGACCAGTAACTCGTGGGCAACCATAGTACGGTTTGTCAGACATAGAACTTTGAAGTTGGTTTCAGATGGGGGGTCTCAAATTACTTTCCATTGCAATATTACACAAGCGTGGTTGAAGATTGATTTCTAAGTGCGGGCTAAGTGAGGAAGAGAGAGAGAGAGAGTTCTGTGGTTCAAAGCTGAAACTTGTCGACAATTTTTATTACAAAGAAACTATCGTAAGTGTATATTTAAATGTAAATTTTTGTTAGCTGAATAGTTCGCTGAAAAGCCTGAGTCATAAGAATGTGATATGACAAACTTTGTATATTAAATTATCTATTTTATGAGTATGAAATACGTTTTATTAATTGTGTCAAATTATCACAAGAAATAAAATATATATGTATCAAATTCGATAAATTAAAATAAAATAATTGTCAACAAAATAAACAGGATAGTTTAGTACATTATTGCATGTTGTTATGGATCTCTTCTTAATTAGCTGGAAATAATATATGTTTCTATTTCCGATAAAGTAATAAGAAAATATCAGTTCTGCTCTGTGCAAAGGAGGCTCAAGTGGATTTATTCAAGTCCCTGGCGCACTATATAGAATCTTCAGGCCAGTATATCGTTTTGCTCCAATTGCAATTCCCCTGAGAAAGAAAAATGTAGACTTGTCAACAGGATTTTTGTGCTTTTTGAGCATGGGAATAGAGAATTTTGACTAAAATAAATAGCGCTGTAACCACCAAGACAAGCCGTACACTTATATGGAGGCCCAATTGTCATGGAATCATAGTTACAGATGGGCGAAAGCCCCTGGACTATTGGCGTTTGATAACAAAAATGGAGATGCCCAATATTCAAATGATGTTGTGTCGCAGACGTATAAGAGTCAACTCCCGACGGAACTATATTACCAATTTAAGAGCAATTGTGGCAGTTAAGAAGAGACCTCTACGTAAATAAAACAATCTTATGTAATGTCTCCTCATTCCCATTGACGGCGTGGATGATAGCTTCCCCGCGTAAATCGGCTTTCCAATTCCACAGTACATTCGTCGCAATCTAGGCACTACATTACGCATGCTTTATTAAATGCTTTCTTACATCAATTTGAATAAATAATTTTCTGAAGTTTCAACTTTTTTTTTTGCAAATTTTTGTAAACACTATTTTGTAAACACGTTTGGAATTCAAATATTAATCACACGCACACAAAAAGAAAAAAAAATCCCAAAGGAGCTGTGTAAACAAAGCATATATATATAGTTAAAAACTAGGAAAGCTTGAGTACCAGGCCTGTACGGGAAGGGGCTAATTGAAGGTAGCCGGATGCTTCCTTGATTCTGAAAAAGGAATTAAATTTACGCGGAAGTAACTATTAGAATTTTTTTGGCCTGCCTCGGCCTTTCCCTTGGCAGCTCGCCAGCGGCACCCTGAGTCAGTGATAAGTTAGTGTTACTCAGTGGCTGATTCCGTGTCAGATCGCGTTGTTCAGAACGTCAGACTGGTCGTAGACTCTGGAGTGCCGATAACAGTGAAGTAATTAGCAAGTTATCTTGGGGCCTCTGTGCAAATAAGAACATTTAATTCTGTGTACATATCTGTAATTAAAGTAATTTATATTTTCTATTAACTTACCTTTTAGTTAGTATGGGCAGAAGATTCGATAGTTAATTGTTATTACTAGAAGTACTTATATGTTACGATAAATTAACTTTAATTTATCCTTGTTCTTAATTATTAGTGACCCTTAGCTCATAACAATATATATTTTAGGCATAGATAGGAGTATATATTAAAGATAAAACTTGAAGTCAGCAATGTGTAAGAGGTAAGAATGTTCCAGACCAACTCTTGACTGCACGGGAGGTAAGTGCTCAGCTATCTTAGTTTCATTCCTAAATATCTTCATTTGACTTTTCCTAATAATGTTAGATAAATGTTAGAAAACTATATTTTACACCTGCTATGTTCCATACAATCCAGAGTTTTTAGACTTTTGAATTTTCTTTATGTCGAAAAGTCATCTATAAAAAGTGGGACATGAGAAGTTGGTACTTTGATGATTAAAAACTATTGAAGACTGATTGGATTGTGTGGAATATGAATATTATAGTGTTCAATGCATCAATGGAATTTAAAATAATAACAGCATGAACTATATATGTGTGTGTGTGTGTGTGTTCTTCTTTTCTGTGCTTTCTCCCGAATTACCTGTGAATGAATTCCACTTCAGATTTATGTTACGTTAAGAGAACATCACGTCGGTGGGAGAAAACTGTTAATCCGATTTTGCTACAATTTCAATGAGTACTTTTAATCTCTCTCTCTCTCTCTCTCTCTCTCTCTCTCTCTCTCTCTCTCTCTATATANGCGAATCCTCATTCTATATATATATATATATATATATATATATATATGTAAATATTAAAACTATGAGTATACCATCTAAAAAAAAGTATGAATTAGATACTATTTAAACATTTTTATATAAAAACAGGTCTAAAATTTAAAAATAAAACGACAAAAAGTAAAAAAATAATACATAGAGAATGCACAAAAACAAATAATTCACAACCTAAAGAACGTTTATGATTAATTAAATGTAATTAAAAAAATTATCGAGTGGGAATCACACTATATTTGTCTAATTTAAATTTTTATCAACATTCCTCCAATGCAGATTTAATACATGTTAGAGACAACAGAGATTGAATTTTGAAAGTCTTTCATTATTTACTTAAAAATGTAAAGCGAACATTTTTTGAAAAATAAGCCACTCCGTAGTTCAAGTTTTGAGTAGAAACCATTGCAGTTAAATTTGACAGATTTATCTAATATTAAATGCAAATACTCCAAATTTATTACCAGGGGAAAAATTTTCTATATACAAATGTATCTATAAAATACATAAATATAACCTGAAGTTTATTTTATATGTTTACCGCGCTTATACAAATACAAGAAAGACATATGAAATTGTTGTAATAGTGATAAATTCATTACAGTACATTGAAAATATTAACTTTAATCCCAAATAACTTGTAGCTGTTTGGTTGGGCTGAAAACCTTCACATGGACAATATACATATATTGCATCGACATAACTTAGGCCGAAAAGAAATCTCCAAGAGGACCTCGAACGCTTCCTCGTTTTTTTTAATTGTATGTTAATGGTGGACAAAATATAGTATAGTAATTGATAAGAACCAACTATGGAGTTGTACCCAAACAAACCAATATGCCAAGCCAATAATTCCAAACAAAGGCGGATCACGGATCGCTCGACTGTTATCCAATTTGAAGTAAAACGAAAGGTTATCTAGCACTCTCTCAATCGCTCTCTCTCTCTCTACCATTAGCAACGTTGTCAAATATAGCTAACTTAACCACACTTAACCTTTTACAGTAAATAAAAATGTGTTGTTATAGCTTGACAGGTTATACCAAATATAATTATTACGAAATAAAATGTTTTTTTTA
The DNA here is from genome assembly GCA_000696205.2 of Oncopeltus fasciatus. Lineage (NCBI taxonomy): Eukaryota > Metazoa > Arthropoda > Insecta > Hemiptera > Lygaeidae > Oncopeltus > Oncopeltus fasciatus. The sequence goes on from KZ808715.1 coordinate 29,848, forward strand.
ATTTTAAGATTTAAGTATTGAAGTAAATATATACGCCACGGATCCAAAACATTGCTAATTAAGTAATAAAAGGAATTTTATTAGATTCTATTCAGATATATATGCATATAATATATAAGTATATATATGC
>KZ808715.1:33686-62330 GCA_000696205.2 Oncopeltus fasciatus
TATATATATATATCCTTGGCTTCTTTGAACAAATTAACACAACAATATTTTTTTTTTAATAAGCTGTCAAAAATAATCTTCAGCCTAGGAAATTTTTAGAGTTGAATGTACTTGGGAAGACTTGAGAAAGTTAGAAGAAAATAAATGCTTTAAAAAAATAACCTAGTTGCCATATTTGTATCTTAAGAAATATTAAAAGAATTAGAGAACTTGTAGAAGGGGTTGGTCATGTAAAGTGGGACCTATAAAATTAGAACGCTCTACTATTCAGGTTTATGTCAATTTTTTATTGAATGCTCAAGATATTAAGGAAGATATTACAGAAGTAAATCTGATTGTGTGAAATGATATTCTAAGTATAAAATGGTTATCATTTAGAAAGACACACACAAAAAAAAAAACTATAATTAAAAATAATTAAATTACAATTTAAAATTACCAGTGAGAGTTATTTTACATTATTGAATATTTTTGTAACTAAAAATTTGTTTCCTTTTTTTCAGACACGATCTGGATGCAATATCTTCTAATAACTTCATTAATAGGAGTAATTATTCTTAATTCGCAGGTAATATTTAAGAAGTCTGCTTAATTTCCCTATTGCTACAGGAACCTCAGAGACAAAACTAAAGAAAAAAAAATGAATAAAAACCTTGTTTAATTAAATATTTAAATTTTTTAACGATTTTTGTGTTATGAGATTTCTTGAAAAGCTAAAGAAATAGTTGCTATGTGTCAAGAATTTATGCTTTTTGAGGTTCCTTGAGATTTAAATAAAATAGTTTTTACAATTGGCTTAGTCTTAACACTTAATAACTCAGAAAATGTTTTTAAATTTCTTATTTATATGTTAAATGCACTAAAGAGAAGATAAGAGACTTTGTTTTTGCAATAAATTCCAATAAGGGAGGGTACTTTACTAAAAATATGTAAAAAAATGTTTTTAACCTTCGAAAATAATGTTTAAAAAAAATATTATATATATATATATTTTTTTAAACAGCTTTTAAGTATGTTACTAGAGTTGTATGCTAGGGTATTGAATGTTAACCTTATAATTTAGTGAAAGATATCACTTAAGAATATTTACTTTAAAAAGGCTTAGGGATTGAAATTTATCATAAGACCTAAGAAGCCATCAAATTTGAGTGTGGAAGATAGGAATCGAATGATTAAAAAATGTGAAGGATTTTTTCATGATGGCAGAAAAATATTTCCTTTTTCATCATATTTCTATGAAAAGCCTTCAGAGTTCTCTGAATGCTGAGTCTGAATAATAAAGTCCTTCTGATAATGACCCTGGAATCGTTATCAAATTACTGGAAAATAGGTAATGCCCACATTACACTACCTCATCTAGTTTTCCTTGAATCCCTTTCTTTCTACTGTAACTATTTTTACCTTACTTTCCAGGATCAGTTTTACCTTCAGAATTTGCTAAGGGAAATAACCTAGCTCTAATGTGGTCATCATAATTTAAATGATCTATTTAACACTATTATTTCTCTGTTATTTAATGGCATTATCTTTCTTAAAAATTATATAGTAAAACTTCATACAGCAGTTCCTAACCCTGTCTGTTCCCTTCTTGCACTAAATGACAGTAGAATAGATTGCCACGTAATAGCTTTCTCTCTTCCTTGATACATCTGCTATTTAATTTTTAAAGTGACTCCAACTCCATTTCACTCTTTTCTTTATCTTGAACATGCCTCTTCTTCTCTTACATTAATTACTTCTGTATATTCCAAAAATCGGCGATCAAATTAAGGAAGAGGTAAATTACAAATTGTATAATATATATTTTGAACTTCAAGAAAACAAAACTTTACTTCCACAGTCTCCAGAAATATTCATGGATTCTTCTTCTGGGCTTGACCTTGTCAAAAAGTATTTTGGTATGCTTACGCACATCATGTGATGGCTTCTTCAGGATCATGGGGCTTTTATACCCGATCTTGATCCAAATCTGCCTTCTCATTGGTTGGCTCTTAACCGTTCATTTCTGGAGATGTTAATCTGGCTTCTGTTATCATAAGAACCTTTGTTGATTTTTCTGTCAGATAATGCTGATTTCCAATTTTGACTTAAGTATATAATTCTGCCCTAATAATGTTATTTGGTTTTTTTTAAATTATTTCTATGGCTTCCCTAATTATTTAGCAATAGTAGTTATTCTCTCTAGTTAGGAAAGTAGAGTTCTGATACTGGATCTGGTATGTGGAGTCTACGAAATATTCTCATAATGTTGATGTTCCTAAGTTTATGTCAAAAATGTCTTCCTTGAGCCTTGTGCCTATTGCTCTTCCAATTTCTCCAGTATATGACTATACACATGAGTATGGAATGTTATATATCCCTGAAATCCTGAGTCCTAGCTTATTCTTTTGGTTTAAGAGAATATTGGCGCCATTTTTCTGTCGATATCCATTTTACCTCTTGAGTATCTGGGCTATTTTTTCTATTTTTCCTTTAACATATGTAATGGTAGTGTGGTCTCTGAATTCTTCTGTCACTAATTCCTCTCTGTTTTATTAACATGTTCTTTTCGTCTGGACCTTGTCAAATACTTTGGATTCGTATCCATTCCTCAGATGCTCTTTTTCTTAAGTGCAGAGTTAAGAATCTTGCTATTAACACTTCTGCATTCTCCAATTATGCATTTAGTGAGAACCACTCTCTAGCTTTTTTTCATACCTCTGACTTGTTTCAGAAGCCTTCATAAAAAGCTTATTTCAATCAACAAACATCTGAGAGGGCGTATAAAAATATAATATTAAGAAATCGTATGTTTTGTTACTATAATATCAGTTGAAGTAAAAATAATATAATTCAATGACTTATTCATTGGAATTCTATGTGGAATATTCGGTGCATGTTATTGTGAGAGATGAAATGGATAATGAAAAGACTAATAAATAAAATACTTAAGTGTTTTTTCTAAAAAAAAAAGTTTAAAAAAAGTGTAATTGTCTTATATCTCTTAACGCAGAAAGATTCACTTTAATTCTCTTTTTTTCGATAAATCCAAATTTTTTTGTAAGTGAAAGTTGTGAGTTTAAGCACCAGATTTTTATTTATCCTATTTAATTTAGAAAATCAACAATCTTATTAATAATGTATATTTTTCAGGCTGCTGAGTTATTTGATTCTGAGAAAGAAAACTCACTAATTCCAAACGGTATATTATTAGGCTGTGGAAGTATGTTCTATTTTTATTTATAATTTAATGTAAGATTAATTTATTAAAACTTCATATAATAAATAGTATTATTTCTTATTTTAGACAGAAAGTTAGTAAATAGAATTTTTGACAGTTTGCAAGTATAATATAAAGTCTCTTATCTCAAAGTGATTTTTTGTGTTGCGAAATATTAATCATTCTGATTCATGCACCTGTGAAAAATTAGATTTCATACATCTAAAATAATTTTGTCCTTTCAAATTATTATCTTCATTTTCTGATTCCTCATTATTTAAGGAGGAAGTTCGACTGCATTTGGCAATAACAAATAAACTAACATACCAAGGGCAGGTTAATTGGCTACATTTGGCAATTAACATTTGGCATTAAAAGTAACAAATCAAGATCACATTAATGTAGATTTTTCAATATTAAACACTAATTTTGGCTGAAAAATTAAGAACATAGAAATTTCACAAACTAAGCTAATTCCTCATTTTCATACCAGGTTATTCAAAAACTCCTGTCATTTTTATTTATTATTAATAAATATATTTATTCATCAAAATATTCTTTTTTATAATTAATAACCTTCTCTCAACATAATAGTAAATCACAAATTCCTTCTTTAAAAAACAACTGATCATTACTGGCCAAAAACTCGATCAATTTCTGGGTTGTTAAAACATTTCTGTCTGTAACCGATGCCCAGAGATCTAAATAGGTAGTAATCAGTAAGTGAAAGATCAGGGAATATGATGAATTTGCAAAACTTCCCAGCTAATCTCAGTTAATTGCTCCTGATCAATTTGACAATGTGTGGCTGAGCCTTATCCTTCTGAAGTAGAGGCATTTTTCTATGAATTAAGGTGGGAAGTTTTAAATTCAAAATGGTAGTGGTCCAATGTTGTGGAGTATACTTCTGTAGTAATAGAAAACAATTAGCAAAACTTTCTTTGATGAGGATCAGATTTAGGAAGTTATTTTGGTTCTTTTTCAGCTGATAACTACTGATGTGTAGGAAGGAGGCTTCCACTGTCTCCAGAAATAGTCATAAATACTTCTTCTGTGGTTGACTATGTAGAACGTTAATTTTTGCAGAGCTTTGGCAGAACATGTTATGGTTTCTTTAGGTAGAAAGAGAATACTCATTCTACTTTCAGTTCTAAAGAAGCCATTAAATGATGTGTGAAAGCTAAAAAAAAAAAAAACTTTTCTACATGGTCAAGCCCAGAAGTATTTATATACTACTGGTAAGATTGTATAAAATTATTTTACAGATTTATTTTTCATCATATGTGATGATCCAATCTAAAAAAGGGTTGGTTTTTTAGCAGAAAGCTAAAGAAGAAGCACTTGTTAAGCGGCTTCTGTATGTTTATGAGGAATCCATTTATCCAATTTTTTTTATTTTTCACTATTCAGGTAAATAATTCTAGGTGCTGGTTAGATTAAGTTGTAGGGGCACCTCAGAACAATTTTGGCCAGGATCTAACTCAATTATTCTTCAAACTCCCTTTTAGTCAACGACCTTTGACCGGCCCATAGATACAGAGAGTATCATCTTTAACAACAGAGCAAAAAAAGGCTATAGAATAAAAAAAATTAACTATAAAAATGACAGGAGCTTTTGAATGGCCTGATAGTTAATAAATATTTGTACTTGAACTTTCCTAGTCATGTAAACCCAACTCCTGTTCTAAATTCCAATATAATAAAGAACATTACTAGTATAATTTTTAAATAATGTCTCATAATGAGATTCACTGAATTCCATAAATTGCAACTGCTGGACCATGAAAATATTTCAAATAAAATTTTAAGTTACAGATAAATCCACCCTCATGGTTACAAAATAATATTGCTTATAGTAATTGTATTTAAATAATCATTTTAAGGCTTAATACTAAATTATGATGTGTTTTAAAGAAAATTATGTTCAAGTTTTGATCATGGGTTGATTCTCAGGTTAATACAAATTCCAAATGTTATGAATCTGATGACAAACTACCTCTATGTTTTAATAATTATTTTAATACTTTATGTTAATTTTCATTAAATTAAGAATTACATCCTTGAGACTTTTAAAATGCCCCATATGATACTCAGGGTTTAAGCAAACAGCTTCCTCCAAATGTCCTAGTTCACAGATAATTTTTTAAACAATAATTCTAGTGGGGATTACAAAGTCATGTTATATTTAAATGAAAATTACGGTTGCTTGATTTTTGGAAAATTTGATATATATTGTCTCATTTCAGATAATCTTGCCCTTCTAATAATGTAATTTTACTGATTCACAGAAAACATTCTATTATTTTTCAACTAAACTTCTTAAATTTTGCCCTGTTCAAATAACAATTATGTTTGATGTAATATTCTGTTACAATAAGCTTCAGGTAAACCCAACTTTCCTGATTGTTTGATCTTGACAAATCACAATTAAATTTATTGTTTTGTTCAATTCTGGTGATTTGGATATTTTGGCTGACAGGCCCTATACAATTTACAACCTACAGATTGCAGGTAAAACCTCATTCCCATTTGTCCAGTTTTAATAGTTTTGCATTTAAATGCTAATTTTCTGTTTAAAAAATAGTACTTTTATTAATTTAAAAGCTCCTAGGCTGTTAAACTAGCATTTAGAATTCGGGTAAGTCTCCATTTATAATTGTTTATTATGCTGTGTAACTCTTTAAACCATTCTTTTAACAGTAAAACCAGTCAGAATTCATTGCACTAAACTGAATATTATGTCTGCGCATCAAGTAACTATTTTAAATGAAAGAAAGAAAAATAAATTTTATTCTGGGACATTAGTCTCCTTGAATAACAAGATGGTCACAGCTGACAGTATAGCTGATTCTGACCTAGTTGCAACAATATAAATAAAAAGTACAGATAAACAATAGGCTAATAATATATAATATTATGAACAGAACTATGATAATATTTACAAGTAGAGAAATAAAACAAATAAGTAATTAAAAAAAAGTAGAAAATACAATAAAAAAATAAATCAAAATATAGGCACAAAAAGAAAATGAGTGCTGCACAAGAAAAAACAATGAAAATCAAAACTAATGGAATAACAATTAATCATGAAAAAAAAAAAAAAGATACAGTTTAGCAGTTCCTTTACCCAATTGTACAGAGAAGAGATATTGAAATAGCTGGGATTAAAAGGATACGAGCCAGGGGGAGTGAAAAATATTTAGAGAGATCGAGTTCCAGAGCCTGGAGGATCTGATGAGGAAGGATTGACTAAATGCAGGGGATTTGTGAGGGGGAAGATAAAGGTCTGAAAGTCTTGAACGAGTGGGGCGGGAAAGTACTGAGGATTTGAAAGTTAAGAGATCATAGAGGTAGGGAGGGGAATGGGAAAGTATGACTTGATAGAGGGGAGAACCAAGGAAATATTACCTACGATAAGATGGATGCTTGACTCTAAACTGGTCAAGAAGGAAGATTGGGGAAAGCAGTCAGCCATCCCATTTATATTTGAGAATATATTCTTTAATGAACATAAAAAAAAAAAATTAAAAAAATGTTACAGAACATAAATGTTATACTATATTCTAAACTAATTATTTCATAAACTTTTTTGAAATTCAAATAATAACAAAATTATAAATTTTGCCTATCTTTAAAGCAATAAAATGCCTTAATACCAGATTTGGTTTCTACTTTAACAATTAAAGAGACCTATTGGGCTCCCAAAATTATATTCTTCAAAATTTTCATTAATATCCATTTTAGTAAAAATATAATAAAATAAAATTTTANAAATTTTTCAAGGCTTATTATGGGACCAATGTGATTAGCTGGATTTCCTAACAGAAAATCTGCTAAAAAGTGGGTAAATACATTTATTTTGTACAGGGGGACATGAAAATGTGAATTTTTATGTTATATTTATTGGTTCATTGATCTTACAACTGCGATTTGATTTTTCATTTTTTTTGCTTCCTATGATGTTAGACATATTTATTATTATTATTACATTCTAGTGATAAGCATAGTAATTTTGAAAATATTGACTTTACATGGTCTAATGTTAAAAATAATGGATTTACATTTTCTTTTTTGATTTATTTATTTACAAAAAGAAATATCTTTTTGATCTGCATATTTCACGTAATACATAAGCATATTAAGTTGAATATTCTTCTATAACTATTCAAATGTGATAGCATATTTTTATTTACTATTTTTTTCAACAGAATAATGAGAAAAAATTGTTTTTAGGAAATCCTGAAGAAAGTAGTGGAATATTAGTGAATGGGGGGTCGGCCTATATTAATGAATCACATGAGTTAATTCGAAATGACATTCTTCCAAGTTCAAATGGACTGGCTCATAGCGAACAATTAGGGAAAGAAAATATAAAAATGAATCAATATCCACTAATACAAATAGGTAACGAAATGCCTGGTGTTGACTTGGAGAGTCAGAATGATGATGGCAGAGCATCTAATGCACTTTTTAAAAATGAAGAAACTTTACCTCTAACTCAACCAATATTAGGAATAAATAAAAGCATGTTTAGTTTAATAAACAGGGATTTAGATACATTTTATGATAATGATTTATTAGTTAAAATAAATGATGATGAAGACTTACTGAGGAATCTACAGGTAGAGTCTAGAAATGGGGATTCCTACTTGACAGTCAAGGATCAAAACAGAGAAGCTTATCTCAACAGAATTAACAAACGAGAATCTAAAAAATCTAATCAATCTGATTGCAACAATTATTATGATAACAAAGGAGGGGAAACTTCAATTAAAGAGAAATTTAAAAATATAAAAAGAATTTTTCAATATAAAAGTAAAAATAACACAGATGAAACAATTGTGAGTGATGTTTTTAGCAGTACTGAAAATCTAAGAGAAATCATATCTGATAACTCGAAAAAAAAAAAAATTCAACAGAACGAAGCAACAATAGACTTAAATAAAAAAGGACCCACGAGAGATGTATCACCTAGTATTGTAATAGATCATAAGGAGAAAAACTCTTACCTCAACCATTCAGGCATTACTCACCAAGAAATTAAATATGATGGATCTGAACCTTTGGATGACTGGTTAGATGAAATTCCAAAACTTGATCATAAAGATGAAAGTGGAATAATAAGTGAACAAAGAAGTAATAATCTTCGCATCAAAACCAGTGGGCGTTGTGAAATGGTAATTCTTAAATGTTTTTGCGCTAATATTTATTTAGATGATGGTTTTTACCAATAAGAGATTTAAAATTATATTGATTTCAATTTTTAGTCACATATAATAATTCTAAATCTCTTTTAACATCAAATAAGCTAAATGAATTTGCACTAATCTTACCAAAAGGGTGGGATTAGTGGTCCCAGAAGGGGCATAAGGTTCCCCTTAAGTATTTAAGTCAGAATCAATTAGTATTTGAAAGAATTATTTCTTTAATTACTCAATAATTCATTAAAAAAAGCATTCCAATTAACAATTTGTTGCAAAAAATTCTAGTTATACTTTAATAAAAATGTGAAGGTTACATAAATATAAAATTATCATTTTATAAAACATTTATTTGTCATTAGATTTTATTTAGAGAATTACCTCTATTTTTTGATAGCTAAACATCAAGCAAACAGAGAGAAAAATTAACCAAACCTTTAGTTTTTACAATAATACTTTTCTTAATTTTATCGCGGTATATGAATAGAAGCACTAAAGATGAAATTTTTTTTATCCTTTTGTAGAGGTGTCCTTGAAGATGACAAAAAAACTTTAGAACAATCTCTACAAGATGCTGTCGTACAGTTATTTCTTCATTGCGCTTAAATTGCTTGTTTAATTATGTATTCTAATTTAAAAAACCAAAAATTATTTTTCATCAACTCATGGCTAGATCGTGGTCAGACTGATTTTCCGGTTGCTGCAAGGGGGTAATAATAATAAAAAAAATTCATGCACTTTTTGGAATTTTGAAGCAGTAATTCATCCCAAATTTTTTTCTGATGGATGCTCTATGAATTTTGAACTCTACTGTGAACAACTGGAAAGATTGTATACGAAGTTGTCTTTGAGTTATCCTGCTTTGATCAACTGGAAAGAAGTTTTATTCCTAAAAGATAATGCTCGTTTTCATACTTCCCGATGAGCCAAAGAAAAGTTTAAAGAACTTTATGGGTTCAAACTCCTGCCTCATCTACCATATAGTCCAGTTTCCACCAATGGCCCATTTTCTCCAAGGGAAAAATTCGATAATTATGCAAAAGTTTAAATTGGAGTCTAGAGTTCTTTGACAGCCATCCCAAGGAATGATATTAGTGTTAGGTCGAGCAATTGACTAGCTGATGGCTAATGACAGTAGATAACGATGGAATATACTTTGAGTATTAATTGTATTTTGTATCAAAGATATAATAATATAAGTAATAGGTTGAAGATTTTTATATTTTATGATTATATATATATANCTCCATTAAACACAATGGGGGAAAAAATTAAGTTATGCAGATATGAGTACCCGGGTATTTTGAGATCCTGGAAAATGTGTTGGGCAACCATCTATAACCAGTTAGTGAGATAGCCCTAGCAAAAGGCAATATAAGTGAAGTACTTCTATATTCATAACATGGTATAGTCTATAACGTGAATTATTCTTTTTTCCAGGGAAATTGTTTACCTTCTGGTGGTCTTCCCAAATATCAGACTGTATCATTCTCTCCAAAAAAGAATGATTCATTCTATGAGAAAGCCATCCAAGGAGACTTAGTGGATAAATTTCATAGAACAGTCCTCGAAAAGTTGTCTGGAAATTGTAGAATGGCTAATGAACTGGGAATAACACCAGCAGAAACAAGGGATGTGAGAGAATTATACAATAGAATACGATGTAAAGATACCTATTGCTGTAAGAAAGTTATTGAAGAACTTGAATGTTTCTTAACTTGGATTTTAACAGTTGATACATCAAGAAAGAAACGCTCTTCAGATAAAATAGCAGGAGATGGTACAGAACATGTTTCAGAAAGATGCAGCAAAATAGGTTCTTGTGAAGACTATATAAATGATTTCACACAAAGCCCAGAGTATAAGAAATTATTTGCAAATGTAGAAAAATATAAAGAGAGTAGCGCAAATTCCTGGAATTATGATTCATTTAATTTGTTATCTGATTCTTCCAAAAAATAAATTTCTAACATTTAAAGAATTATTATTTTTGGGTGGGAGGGAGAGGAAATGAATAAACTTTTAAAATATAAATTTATAATTTTTAAAGATCGATATTTTTTATTAAAGGAGAGGAGAAAATTTAATGGTAATTTTCTGAAAAACAAATTAATAAAATAAAGGAACTAATATTTTTGAGTGGATGAGAGATTGGGGATATATTTGAGTTACTGTCTAAGAAGACATTTATAAAACTTAAAGAATCATATATTTGGATGGGATAGAGTGGGATTATTAAAATTGCTCTCCAAAAATAAGTTAATAATTTGCAAATAAAATATTTTATNCCGTTTGAGATTCGCCACCGTTCGCCATTGGTCAGACTTCCTGATCATGTGGCCCAAATTTAAAAAAAAAAAACTTAAACTTATTATATTTGGCCCCAATAAATTACAACGAGTGATCAACTTTTTCCAGTATCATTCCTTAACGTAAAGGTAAGTTCATCCTTTTTCCCTTTATGAAATGAAATGAAATAAAAATAAGGAAAATTAAAAAAAAAAAAATTTTATTTGCGGGGTTTTCTTTCTTAAAAGCTTTATGCAAAACCAATTTTAAAAGTGCTTCATTACAATATCTAATTACAAGTTCCTAAAATTGGTTTCTATCATTATGATTATGAATGATTATTTTCTAGCATAGTAATCCATGGAGGTCTTGGGATTTCCTAACACCTTACACCATGACTAAACACAAATATTTTACCAAAACAGGTGTCCAGATTAGCAGAAGATATTTGTTTTGATCAAAAGGATATTTTAAATTATGAGTAAATTTATACATTAACAAAATTTAAGATATTTATTTACAAAATAATTTACAAAATTATAAACATTTCATGTATTCTTCCTCTTTCTCCTTGACAAAACTGCTACTTTGTCATCTGACATAGGTTCAATTATAGTACCCATTCGTGTACGAACAGGTGGAGCAATGAGTTTCTTGAATGCTTTTTCAGGAACCCAATTTTTGCCAATAGGTGCCCTGATGGAGGCTTCATAATCCTTAACACTAGTAAACGGGTAAGGTAGTTCATTAACCTGTTAGGTAGAAAAATGAAGTAGATAAGCAAATTAAAAAAAATATAGATAAATAAAACGATACAGAATATTAATTACAGCATACTATACACCATAATAGTTCATTTTTCATCCACCATAATTATAGTTTATTTACAATACATCAAACTATAATTATTAATACAATTCTTTAGTTAAGATATATTTAAAAATTATTTCAAAATTTTCACAAAAAATATGCTTGTTAGATGATAAATAGGTAAGAAAAATGCTTCGCCCAGTAAATACAGAGGTATTTTTTATTCTATTCCCTCCCATTATTCAATTTCTGACATTGTTACCACGAAATGTTCGTCTGCTAGAAGCTGTCGAATCTGTGGACCATAAAAAACACCGGCCTTTATCTTTTTAAATGACAGGCTAGGAAATTTCGACATGAGATACTAGAAACAGTCTCCATCAGTTGGCAAAGCTTTAACCAATTTCTTCATGAGACCCAATTTTAAATGCTGAGGTTCTTTCTGGCTCTCCCTAGTGTGTTAGGAATTTAATAAGTTATCTAGCTCGTCCCGGTGGTGTAATGGAAACATACCGGCCCGGAAAGCAGGAGATCCAGGTTCGAGTCTTGGCTGGGACAGATAGATTTTTTTATTCTATTCCCTCTCATTAATTGTTTAAAATTTACATGGGATAATAAACCACAACTAAATTAATATTTGTAAATGGCTATTCCTTTTTTTTTTTTTTTTGGATTAGATCACACTATATTTAGACAGAGGTTTATGCTATAAGATGAGAATAAAAGCATAGCAAGAAGGAAATATATATTGTGCAAAAATAATTATAAACAGAGACAGCAAAATGCTATAATCATGCATAGGGAGGTTTTGGCATGAAAGTTTTAAGTGCCTATGAGTGTAGGAACTAACTCCATTAAACACAATGGGGGAAAAAATTAAGTTATGCAGATATGAGTACCCGGGTATTTTGAGATCCTGGAAAATGTGTTGGGCAACCATCTATAACCAGTTAGTGAGATAGCCCTAGCAAAAGGGAATTCATGAATGGGCTAAAAACGCACATTTAGCACCCAGACTCACACAAAAACAATTAATTGGAAGGATAGTTACTAAAATCAAATTTAAGGAATCTCTCAAGAATAGGAAAAAAATAAATCTAAAAATTAAAACTGTCAGTTGACAGAATTTTTATTTGTATACTTTAGTACGATCAAAAAATAAACTAAAAGTTACATGTAGAAATAAATTTGTCATACCAATTGTTGACGAAGCTTGGGGACAGAATCCTCATTTATTATCACAGTGGGCTTTTTTTCATCTTTCCGGGGAATTTTTGGAAGTTTTATAATGAAGCGCCTTTGCTTCCTTCTATTTTTTGTATTCTGTTGAATACTAGTTCCACCCCAGGATCCCCATCCTGGCAAGTGTAGATTAATACTTTCCGCATCATTTTTCTTAGACTCTTCCTTCTTTTCCTTACTGAAATTGATGAAAAATAAATCTGATAATAAACAAATAGAAGTAATAGGTTATTTTTTTTTTTCCAATACCTAACTTTGGTGCACCAGATTAATCACTTCCAGTGAATTCAGAAGAAATATATAGCTATTAAGATCATTATGATAATTTAAATTTTTAATTTTTTATTCTGATTCTACCTAATAGATACCAAAAATGATAGTCACTAAAATATATATATATATACTTATATTTATTCATGATGGGGAAATTAGTCAAGGTTTCAACCAGAATCAGAAAAATAAAATACTCCAAAATTGTTGGGTAAGTGGGAATTTATTGCTACATAAATGACAAAACAATGCTATATCTTATATGAAGGAAAATAAAATCCTTAGGGGATAAAAACATTGCAAAGGTTGTTTTTTTTAAAATTACTGTATCAAAATGAGGATAGCCTCAAAAGATGTATGCCTTGAGTTTGATGAAGGAAAGATTTAGGAAAAATTACTCTGCAAAAGAATAGTAAAAATTTTGGGCAGCAAATTAAAAAAATCAAAACAGAAAAATTTTGATGTTTTTTCTTATTGAACTTAAGATTTGTTGTGAATGACTGACTGATGTAATCCATCTAAAGTGGTTTTAGACATTGATAGATTCTTCGAAGGTAACTTTTGTAAAACGATACTCTCACTCAGTAAGTTTAGTTCATTATCTATTAAAAAAAACAAAAACATCTTATTTCTCTCCTTAAACAATGTTCCACATCCTAATGCAATGTTTGCGAAAACGATTTAGAGAACTCTTTGAATCTTTTACCTTATACCCAAAATGAAGTTCCGACAAAATTATTAAGAGTAAATGATATTTTTTGCTAACCTTCATAGCATATACTAATAAAAACTAAAAAGTGAACTCATAAATAGTCTCAAACTGAAATTAACATTACATAAAAAAAATAAATAAATAAAATAAAAAAAAGACAAGCCAAACATCATAAATATTGCTATAATTAAATATATTAATATAAAACCATTTAGACATCAAAAATAATTTTCTTCATTATGGCAATACTGTTTAATTAAGTTAAACATTTTTAAAATTATAATTGTTAAAATACTGGGGACACACATTTTTTGTTGAGTTAGATCTGACACTGTTTTTTCACTAATTCTTGGCGTCTGAATCTGAGATTAACCTCAGATTTTGCCTATCACGTCAACTTTTTAAACTACAGGAATAATAAAAATCATGCTTTTAAAAGTACATAAAGTAAAAACGTACCAAATATACAGTTTACAAAACATTTAATGTAAGTTAAATTGAGTTCATGCATATAAAATTGTTTAATTAATGAACAGTACTTAAAAATTAAGATAAAAATTTACGTTTGTAGTTTTTTCTGTAGGGTTTAGTAGGTACACATTTGCGCTTGATGCTCCAATAATAGTCAGCCATCATATGTACGTCCCATCTACCTTGATACCTTGCTTCCATGACCCTCAAATCTTGATGGAACCGCTCACCCTACTCATCACTCACTGCACCAAGATTGTCCGGGAAATTAGCAAGGTGGCTGTGTAAAAAATGCGATTTAATGCTCATGTTGCAATCTAGCTTATGGAAGCTTTCCAAGAGTTGCTGTACAATTTCGGAGTAATTTAATGCTCGTGTATTTCCAAGAAAGTCTTTAACAATGTTTTTGAATGCCAACCAAGCATTCTTTTCAATTTCTGACACTGTTACCACGAAATGTTCGTCTGCTAGAAGCTGTCGAATCTGTGGACCATAAAAAACACCGGCCTTTATCTTTTTGACAGGTTAGGAAATTTCGACATGAGATACTAGAAACAGTCTCCATCAGTTGGCAAAGCTTTAACCAATTTCTTCATGAGACCCAATTTTAAATGCTGAGGTGGAAATATAATGTTCTTTCTGTCGACAAGTGGCTGATGTACGACTTTTGGATCACATGGTCTCAGATTCGATCTTGGCGGCCAATTCGACTGCACCCAATGTCTCGTGCTCTGCTGTCCCACTTACACTAAAAGTAGGGATACTTTGTGTATCCCCATTGTTGACCAAGTAGGAAGCAGACCATTTAAGATCAACACAAATGATCCATTGGTGCAAGTGATATTGCAACAGATCAATAATTTTCTTTTTTGTGTCATATTCTTTACGCAAACAAACTGAATGGCCAATTGGAACTGAACCAAATAAATTTCCATTGTGGAGGAGAACACACTTCAAGCTGCGTTTTGAGTTATCTATAAACAGTCACCAGTCAGTTGTGTTACAGTTTGAAATTCCCAAATCTTCCACTTACATTATAGCAAAACACAAATCCACCATCATGTTGAAAGTATTGCGGAAATGCCCTTTCTCCTGTTCGAAAAGAGGATACTTTGGCTCAATTTTCAAGCAAGTTTTTCTCATTGAGTCGTGATGCTAAGAGCTTTGAAGCTTTTTTGGGCAGTCCCAAATCTTGTACCAAATCATTTAGCTCTTGTAGTTCGAATCCCTTACCTACGGAGTCATCTTCAATGTCGAAATCTTCATCATTGGAGTCGCTTTTATTTGCACCATATCCATATTCCCCTTCTTTCAAAGAGGGAAATTCATTGAAAACTGGCACGAGGACTTCAACTGAATGCGGTTCTGGGCGTATAGCTGACGGTAAACTAGGATACTCTATTTTACATTTGTTTTTCTTGTTCTATCCCAATGTTTTCACTATACAAAAGTAACAACCACTTCAATGATCTTTGGGCTCGTGCCAAATCATAGGTATACCAAATGGAAGCTTAGCACATGTTCCCTTGGTCCACATCTGTAAACCCTCAACACTGTTTACACACTTTATGAGGTGCCCATGCTTTATCTTGATCACCAAGTTTCACTTCAAAATAGGCAAAATGTGCTTGTCTGACAAATGTACTGATGTTCACGTAGGCTTTGACGGTCGTCAGAAGTATTTACCGTTTCTTCTTCCGGGTTGGACCGTGTCAAATTGGTGTTATTTGCCGAGCTTTCGCACATCATGTGATGGCTTCTTCAGGGCTGAAAAGAGAATGAAAAATTTAATAATATCTCATTCTCTTTTCAGCCCTGAAGAAGCCATCACATGATGTGCGAAAGCTCGGCAAATAACACCAATTTGACACAGTCCAACCCGGAAGAAGAAACGGTAAATATACTGATGTTTGTCCTTTGACTGGGAAAGGTAAAACTGCCCCATATATAACAAAATGAATCGGGGCTGTTTTTGCACTTTCGACGTGTAGGAGCAGAGGTAGCCATAAGGAAACGTTTCAGTTCAAACACACAATGTAGTTCTGTGCACTTCCATAACAAAATACTAAATACTGCTTAACAGGCAGGTCTAGACCAGCATACGCTCCACCCACCTAGAAACGGAACGTGACGTAATAGAAGAAAACTAAAAATAGTTTTTAAACCAGCATGCCTAATTCTATAGAAAACAGCTAAAAAATCTAACTCAACAGAAATTGAGTTCCCCAGTGTAATTTACAGAAATAAGATATATAAAATATAAATGTGGTTGATGGTTAGTTGGCCGTCTCGAATATCATGTGAGAATGGTCGGGGTTTCGGCCAGGAAGTAAAAATATACACCAAAATTTGGAGTAATATTTTTATTTATGCCAACGTTTCGGCTTACCTAGTAAGCCATCANTTGGTGTATATTTTTACTTCCTGGCCGAAACCCCGACCATTCTCACATTATAAAATATAAAAAAAACCAATCAAGTTATAAAGACAATTTATAACTCAAGATAATATGCACAATTTATTAACACTTTAAAACAAGCCAGAGGTCCATCAAACCAAAAATTATTATTACTGATTTGAGAAAAATGCAGAGTCCATGAATTGTTAATAGTAAAGATAATCTAAAGTTTAAATGATTAAATCTAAATGTACAGCAATGGCAAAACACATCTTAAGACAATTGAAGTAATTCAAATCTGCTACATTAGATCTGCATAAATTAAGCAGATTTCCCAGGTTTTATTAAAGATAGACATAAATAAGACTGTGACAAATGTGAGATCTAGTAGTAGATTGGCTCTGTAAATACTGAGGAATTATTTACCTTTATTATTACTTTCTTAAATATTTAGCTTTATAAGAGATTTTGTAAAGTGTTATAGAACATATATGTTGGAAAACTATACATCTATTTTCTATGATTATAATTATTATTAAAGAGAATCAACATTTAAAAATTACATTTTATACAAATTATGCTGCTTACATTTTTTTTAATGCTAATAATCATGAAGATATTACGATTTTAAAATGGAGAGTACAGGGCAAGGGTAGCTCATAGGATCCAGTTGGGTTTCTCAAACCTGATGCTAAGGGTTCGAATTCTGTTCGAAGCATACTTTTATTGATTAATAATAGCTTTTCTGAGCCATGGAAGTTTAGAATGAAATGGCAACCTGCAAATAGCCCCTCCCTCCATGACCCTAGGTCTTTGAAAGGGAGGCTAACACTCAAATGCTGATTTTTCAGCTTACATTGTAAACTATCTTCGGGGTTGTTGAAAAAAGCATTTCACATTTACTTTTAGATAAGGCTAATTTTATTTAATAATAATGTAAATTGTATAATTTTGTTTTTCTCATGTGTAGAAGAAGTACAGCCCTGAAGATGGCTTACAATTAAGCCAAAATGTCGGCAGATAATCAACAATACATTTTTAAAAAAAATTGTATTCTTATGGATCAACCTTGACTGAACCCCAACAAATTTTCTGCTTTAAGATTTTAAATTTTGATCACCCTCTAAACTCCCCCTCACCTATTTCAGTAAGCGAAAACAGACCTCACCTATAAGTATGACAATCAAATAATTTCAAAATAATTAAGATTTTTACTTTTTATTTTTAATTAGTACAGGTTATGAAGGTTAGAAAAAAAAAAAACATTTACCCACAATAATTTTGTTGGAACTTCATTTTGAGTATAAGGTTGAAGATACAAGAGTTCTCTAAATCGTTTTTACAAACATTGCATTAGGATGTGGAACATTGTTTGACAATCTACATGAGGAGAAAAGTTGACCAATGACAACTCTTAAAAGGAGAGAAATAAAGATTTTTTTTTTTTTTAAATAGAGAATAAATCAAACTTATATAATGGGGACATCTTTGTATGATTTAACCTGAATAAATTTAAGAATCTAGATTATAAAGATATTTGAAGAATTCTTTGAATTTACACCATCAATAGAACAATAATTGTATTTTATGTTTATATTTAATTGATTATTATATGTTTATATTTTATTAATTATTGTTTTTTAAATAAATAATAATTTATTTAAAATCTATAATTTGTTTAGTCTTTTCAGGAACTAAATTATTATTCACCTTTAAAACTATTAATTTCTATTAAATAAGAAAAAAAATGCTAAATTTTAGCAATAATTATATAAAGCTCAAGTTTACAAACCTGAACTCCTCTGCTATATCATCATCAGCAAAAGCTTCTATCAAATGCATTTTTTGTGTATTTTCATCATCATCTTCAGAAACATCTCCTTCCTCCACAATATCACCAATTTCTGAAAATAATTTTTGGGCTTTGACATTAATGTGTTTATTTGGATCGATTTGAGGCTCTTTGGTATTTTCGACCGCTGTAGCATTCAATTTATCCTTCAACTGCTTTAAGTCATTTACACCAGAACTAATCCCATCCTCATGGATTTCCATAAGAGCTTCATCTAATCCTTGCATCCTGATTTGTTTTTTGGGTGGCTCATTTCCTTCATTCGTGAAATTATTTTTTCTTTTTTCTTCAACAGCTTCTTTTATGTCAACTTCTAATTTTTTCGCAAGATACAGAGAATGGTTTTGAATTGCTTCCTCAGCTTCATCAAATAGATCATTTAAATTTTTCTCCTGTTTTTTTTGTTTTGATTTATTTTTGGTTACAGATTTCCTTCTACCACTTTTGTTACATTTTTCTTCTACTACATTCCAAGCTCCACTATTAGTAACAACAGTTTTGATTTTGTGAAGTTTATCTTTGGAAAGTTTAACTTCTGAATCTTTAAAAGAATCATCAGTTTCTTGTTCACTATAAATTTCATTACTTGATCTGTCAACTAGATTTTGCAATTGAGATATTTTTTGTGGAATTTCATTAATTTTTCTCTTTTTCAGCATCAAGTCACTTAGTTTATTTGAATTTTGGAGTGATGTTGATAAAACAGATTTGTTAGATGAATTACCCTGGTGGTTTAAATCTTTAGTAGAAGTTGACAGAATAGGTTTTTTAGGTGAATCACTTAGCTCATTTAAATCTTCAATTGAATTTGTCAAAACAGTTTTCTTGGGTGACAATTGTCTCGGTGATCTTTTATTTGTTTTTATGAAAGTGGGAGTTTTCTCTTTCGGTAGAACTTTTTCAGTTTCAACTTCACAAGACTCTGAGATTAATTTATTTGATTTAGGGGCTAAAGGAACATTGTCTTTTAGGTCAAATGCTAACTCCATCTTCACTTGTGGTGATACAATATTGGATTCCAAAGTAGTTTTTCTAGATTTTTCCAACCTGACTATTTTTTTTGGAGAAATCTTAACAGGAGTCATCTTTTCTGTTTCAACTTCAATGGAATTCGACTTTATTGTGTCCAAAGAGTCATTGTCAGCTGTTACATTCTCTTTGGGCAGCAATTGAGATGAAACATGTTTTGGTGAGCTGATAGCAGGATCTTCCTCTTCAATTGTACATATTGTATCACTTGATGAAATTGAACTTTCAACACAATGGTTGGATGAATTTTTATCAATGGAAGGTGTCAAAATGCATTCAGAAATAGATACTGCTTTACTTTTTTCTGAATTATCATTACCAATATTTTCTTTATTTAACAGGTTGTCTTTATTGGTAGAATTAGACAAATTAATTGAAGACAGGCTAGAATGCTTTTCATGTTCTGTATTACTTGTAGTTGACATATTTTCTTCAGTTGATTTAGTATTAGCACCTGATTCTTCTTCAGTAGGTAATTCTGACACAATTTCTTTTGAAAAATGAGAATATCCTTCAAGAAAACGCTTGTATTCATTAAGCCAAGGGTTTCCTGATTCTCCAGAACCCAATGGTTTATGAATATCATGATTTTCATCTTCATTATCTTCCCTAAACACTGGATCTTCATCATCTGCTTCACCTTCAGAACTACTACTATCATTGACTTTGGTTTTTCGAGTTAGCTCTCTACTTTTTGCTAATTGCTCAGCCAGCTGAATTCGGGCCTGAAAAGTAAGAAATTACAATGATTTTTGCTGCAGGAATAGTAAAAATTCAATTACAGAAATCTGCATGAAAAATAATAATTTTTTTTTAAATAATCAAGTTAACAGTTAAATTTTCACAATTAAGTTTGATAACTGAGCTTATTTAGAATATCATTCATTCAGAATATCAAGTCTTAGTGGAAAAAAAAAAAAATTGTTATAACTTTTTTTAAGGTTTTGAATTATTAAAGGACAATAAAAAGATTCACTCCTCAGGAAATACAGTAAACTAATTATTATTTTCAACTATATACAAAAGTAAAGGGTTTGATTCTATAATAACGCAAGATAAAGTTGAATGGTCAATGATTCATTTCATATTAATAACTTTATTATTTCTTTTAAGGTAGCACCAGGTTTAATGAATCTTTATTTAATGAATAATACTAAAATAGCTTAAGAAAAATTTCAATTACATTAAATTTATATTAAACAATGTCCAATAACTCTCATACCTTATATTCTCCGTCTTCATTGGTTTCTGTACATCATCTCCAGAAACCAATGAAGACGGAGAATATAAGGTATGAGAGTTCTATATTCATTGGTGGTAGAAATAATAATAACCCTTTAGATTATTTACCTAATNGAAAATGGAAGTGTTTCCAGAATAAATGGAGACTTGATCAGCTGAATGTGGGCGATCATTCCTGGCTATTTTTATTTGCAGAGAACATAGTTTTTATCTGAAACTAAGTAAAAGTCTTGATTAAATTATGCCATATGAAATAAATTGTTGAAAAAAATATAATATTATGAATACTATATGCCTACCGACTTATCTACAGAGTTTTAATTTAATTTAAAATATTTTTGGCAATTAAAAAAAAAAAATTTTTTTTTGAAAAAGACAATTTTCTAACAGAATTTTGTTCAACTGCTTTCAAATGACATTAGGTAAAAAAAAAAAGAAAAAAAAAAAGCTATTGTAATTGATTTATTTCTAAATAAATTTCTTACCTGATTATCCCTCTCTAAAACAAGGTTCATAAGATTAGCTCACTTCAAAAGCCAAAGCCTCTATAAGATATCATGATAGAGTGAATAATAAGGGTTTTATTAAAACAGTTTATCAAAATTAGATAATCTATTCGGTAATAAAACCAATTGTTTAGATGTTTTAAAGATTTAACTTTATGTTTAATCCTTTATAGTAATTATATTACAAATTTTTTAATAAGAACATTTTTTTAACTACCTAAATCCAATAGCATATTATTAAAAATATTATAATGGTTAATGAAAAGATCTGCTACCTCAGTGTCATATTTAGCACGAATTGCCTGGCTTTTGGCCCATTTCCCAGTATTGCGATGTCTGAGAGATATTCTCTCTTCAGCTCTGGCTCTCTCAATTTGTTCCAGCTTCTCAAGTGCGGCCTCAGGATCAGTCTTCTGAAGTTTTTCAAAATTTTGTAATTCTTGCTTTATTCTTTCCTTCTTGAGGATCCGGTGATATCTGTAAAAGGCTTCATTAGAAAACAGTCTTTTTACATATACTGCAAACCAATATTTTGAAGCAGGACTACTAAGATTTTTAGAAGTTAGCTGGTAATAAAGTTTTTTAAAGATAAATTTCAATGTTATAAACCACAAAGCTTAGCTAAATCAATAAAATTGTAATACATTTTTTATCAGAAAAATTAATATAAAAAATTAACAAAAAGCACAAAAGATTTATATAGAATTTATATATATATANGGCTTAAGCTTATATAGAATTTATATATATATATATATAGAATATCTCAAAATCAACTAATTATTGAAACCTAGGATGCGAATTAACTAGTAATTTTTAAATAAAAGTTTTTTTTTTTTTTTCCATAAAAGAGTGTGAATAATTTGCATCACCATTAAAATAAAATAAAATGATACCCTAACCTGGGACTAGACTAGCACCTAATTAATTAATTAAACCTCCTATAAAGGAGTGCCTTTTTCATTAGCCATTAAATATTAACTTGATTATTGATATTTAGCTGATAGATGCTATCCACAATATTGATGTTAAAAAGGATAACACATCATACTTTGGGAAAGATGGATATTAATGACTGCTAAAGCTTAGCACATGTTCTAAGATGATTTTAGTTGGGGTTCGGTCAAGGTAGATCCAAAAAACACAAATACATGTAAAAAATACATTTTTTAAATTTGTGTTTTTTGGATCTACCTTGACCGAAACCCAACTAAAATCATCTTAGAATAATATTTACGGTCAACAAACTCTCCTTTTGAACTTAGCACATGTTTTTTATTTAATTTAAGTTAACTATATACTATAGAATAGCATACATTGGAGACAGGAAAGCTTCTTTAAAAACCCACTTGATTAGTATATTAATCAAAACAAATAATCCCCCCAATCCTGAGTCAAACAGGACTACTAAATAGAACATGGCTTTGAAAACAATGTTTTTTAAATACTATTTCCTGACAATTTTTAAAATTAAATTAAGACCCATCCTTCTTTTATTTAGCTTTACTCTGGGAAGATCAGATATTGATAGGGATGGTATACCTCATACCTATTTATCGATTGGATCCTGTGTTCTCCAAGCCTCTATTTTTCATTTTTAAATAGGAAGGAGCATGCCTCCTCTTCTAAAAACCAATCTTTTTTATTTATTTAAGTTTACCTTTAACTTCAGGTACAAGACACTAAAAAAATACTTTGGAGAGCGTTGGAGGATGTGGCAAAAAGTACAATGACATCTGCACTTACAGTTATTATAATTACTCTTCAACTGCACAAAAAAAAAAAGAAAAAAAAAAGAGAAATGGAGAAGGTTTAATATTCATATGTGTATAAAACTCAGCCCAAATAAAAATTAATTCAGAATTGTTATAAACCCTTTTTGCCTCAAAAGAAATAAATGTCTTAACGACTTTCTACTTTTTTAAAATAACATTTTGTGGTTTATGAAGTTTATAAATACACAATTTCCTTTCATTGCTGTTGAAGGCTGAAGGGGGTGGGGGAGAAATAGTCGTTTTCCCTTATGATTTGAATTGAAAGAGGGAATTTTGCATGGGAAACAGACTTAATTTGAATTTAAATTCAGTAAGCCAACTCTTATTATATCCAAAAAGCTCCTTAGCACTATTAAAAGAACGACAACAAATTCTATCCATCAGTCTATTTAAAATTACCAGCCAATAAACTTCACTTGTAGAAAACTAGAAATATTTCAAAAATAATTACTTTTTACTCTTTATTTTATTTTGCCTGACAGCTTTGGCTATCCGATAAGATTCACGTGCCTTCATTTTAGCTATCATACTTCGTCTCTCAATCATTTCTTCTATGGAAAGTTTACTTAAATCGTCCTCCTGCAATTTAAAATTAAATGTTAAACCATTAAATTGTTTAAACATGAAGTTTACAAGTCACAAAAAGAATTTGTTTGTTGAGTAATTACCAATTTCCTCTCTTCCTGAGCAACTTGACTTTGATTCAGGACAGCTGCCATTGCTTTCTCCAGCTCTGTAGGTTTCTAGGGCATATAATGAAAAAATATTTTCTTAAAATATATAAATGAATATTTATGAAGTATAAAATATAATGGCAAACATGAAAACAATAATTTAAGTTTCTAAAACATAGGGAAGTTATATTGGCACTTGGGAATGATGGAGTTATTATCCACATAAGATTTTTTTAATTTGCCTAAGTAAAATATAATGAACTGATGAAATTACAAAACATTTAACTCATTAAAAAAATTGTATAACCTAATATCCTTTATTAATCCCTTATTAATATCCGAAATCCCCCTAACTATGGTGCTGAAAGTGGACAGTTGGGAATGTTGTGTGGCATTCCAATTTGTTACTTTTTAATATTCATTATAATACAAATTCTTCATCATTATAGAATGAACTATTCATTAATTTAATTTGACCTTCTTATAGTATAAATCATTATAATATTACAAAATAATATATTATAATACAATTATAATTTGAGTATGGATAGAATTAGGTGAAATTATATTATTACTAGTACCACTTCCAGTTTATAAACATCATTGATCTGAGATGCAGTAATGGGGTACCAGTGTAGCCCAGGGGATGCATTCTGGTCTCCCAATCCTGTCACTATGGGTGCAAATACCACTCTGAGCAAGGTTGTATTGAGAAATAAAAGCTTAAAAACTCTTGCTTATAAATAGATATGCTTAAAAATAAGAGCCATGCTTTAGAATATAGAGCATAGGATAGAAAAGAATGTAGAAAGTCCTTCACTTCATGAAACTAAGTGGTTGAATGGAAGGTTAAATAATAATAAAAAAAGAGATGCTGTAGAAATATGAAGATAACAAGTCTTGAGATAAAGTCATTGAAAAGCAGAGAAGAGCACCTACTCTTCCAGATGACATAAAACAGGTTAGAGGAATATATATCGCACCCCTTAACTCACATACAAGAATGTTTTGATAATGCCATACACCATTAATCATACTAAAATAATAATGATTATTTTACAAAAAAATAGCTTAATTTACTTAAATCTCATTGTCATTATTTTAATAATATTTTTGATTATAAATGAAAGATTAATACAATAATAAATACTAGCTGATACAATACAAGATGGATATGTGAGAAAACCATGTTGCTCTGCAGCATTTATTTTTTATTTTTAAATATTTTTAACCCTCAAATAT
Source organism: Oncopeltus fasciatus (assembly GCA_000696205.2). NCBI lineage: Eukaryota > Metazoa > Arthropoda > Insecta > Hemiptera > Lygaeidae > Oncopeltus > Oncopeltus fasciatus. Next base: position 58,599 of record KZ808715.1, read on the forward strand.
CAGCAATTTTTTAAGGATAACATCTTATTTTCTTCTGAATTCATAGGGCTTTAAAAAAAATATATGGTTAGAATTATAGACTAATTTGTTATAAGTCTGATATGATTTGATCTAACACTTGTCAGACACTCATACGCACGCACGTGTGCACACATGCACAAACACACACACACTTACAAAAACACAGTTGTGTCCACAAGTGTGTGGTGCACTAACTCATATTCAAATGACATAAATTTAGTTACCTGAAAAGTAGTTAAAAAGTTTGGAGCTTCCTTTTGTATAGGCTTCTGTTGAAGAGGAAATGTAAGTTGAGACGCAAGCCTGTTTCTTTCAACAATAGTGTTCCATTTATTCAGCTTCTTCTTCACATTTTCATATCCTACGGCCCTATAAATCTACAGAGAGGAATTTAAATATTTAATTTAACAATTGCATAAAATGTAATTAAAATGGGATATTTCTTGATGAAGAAAAACAAAACACACCTTTTCAGCTTCATTTTTTTCGAGAGGTTTTGGTAAAGTTCGAGATTTGTTTTTAGCTTCTTTCACTTTTTTATTTATTTCTTTATGGGAAAGTTTCTCATGAAAGTCATGTAATAATTGATTAACATGAAGGTTATTACTTTGTGCTTCAATATTAGAAGACAAATTGAATTCTGATATTTCCTGAGCCGGTTCTCTGCGTTTAGGGACTTCAATTCTAAAAATAAAAACAAAATAGATTGAAAAATATACTGAAAAAGTTAAACAAATGAATATCCTCTAATTTCTTCTACAAAGATAAGCTGCCAAAATAGTCTACCTCTACTAACTGTTGAATTTATTGCCAATAAACATAGGATAAACAAAATAAAGAAAAAGAAAAAAAAAAGAATCTGATTTGAGAACAAGATATAATTTTTTCTTTAAATATTAAGATAAAATAAAAATAGCATTTGATTTCTGAGTTATAAAGGAATAATGCTACAAACGATAAGTGGAATAGATATCTTTAAAAATATATTTTAATACATTTTTTAATTTAATTTTAGAAACTGTTGAAAATAACTTTTGGCATCCTTTATGGCCACATATCATTACTTATGCTTATAACAATGGAAAAATAATTAAATTTTGTGTTTACGAAAACCCTATATCCCATAGCTCAATGTTCAACATTAAATAGCTTTCCATATAGACAGTAAGCTATAAATATTTTAACTATTTAATTCTTGATTTAACCTCCACAGAGGTGTTTGCTCAAGATCAAATGAAATTAGCTACCACAAAAGAACAATGTTAATCTCAGTTCAGTTCAGCAGATTTCAGTTTTAAATCATATCATATATCAAGCATATTATTTAAATTATGTAAGATATTAGAACCAACTATATATGAGATACCACTGAAGATATCTAAAAACTAAGAGCAAAAATAGATGTAAAGTTCAATGCTTTGGTTAGAACTGCACAAACACTAGGTCGATATGCAGCCTTTTGACAGCTAGAACAATTTTAATCATTAAACTTTAATTTAACCTCTTTACAGCTGCTGGAATTGGCTATTATGAAATTAGGCATATTGGCAGTAAAGATGAAATCTAAATTTTGTCCAAAATAAGAATAACTGTTTCTGAATCATTCCATAACAATATTCAATGAATCTATACTATAAACATTTTATTTAATTTATTTATTTTTGATTTAAGGATCAAACATGTCTTAAAACTTTGAGAGAGGAATAATAATTTTGTCAATTCTTGATCTATGGATTCAATAAGGAAAACAAACTAAAACCCATACTTACCATGATCTCTGAATAGGTGAACAGTGATGATAAGATCATAAATAATAAATGCTTCTATTTCAACTCAAAGTTTACATGTATTTACTACTCTTAAGAATAGATATGACAAATTTAATCATATTTTTTCCCCATGACTTGCTAGATATGGCATTAACATTTCAATACTTTAAAAGAAAACTTCAGTTTCAATGAAGCTTGAATAAACAATTTTCTAAATGAGACTGAGTTTTATATTTAAATTGATATATAAAATAAAATAAAAAAATTATTAAAAAGTTGGCATTCTAGCTGTACCTTTTTCTTCTCCCATCCCTCATGTAGAATACAACCTTTTCAACTCCCTTAACCTTTTTACTGCTCCCTTTTAACCCAACCATCATACAAGAACTGTTATCACGGTTGGACCTATATATTATTGACTAGAAAAATAACCTTTTATCTTTTTCACAGCATCCCATTTCATTTCTTACTCAGCATGGTTTAATCCACATATCCTATAACATGCATAACCATATCCTAAGAATTATAAACCGCAATCCTAAAGACCTAAATTCAATATGTTTCTGGGCATTGGCAAACAAGCTTTTTCTGAATGTCAAAAAATCTCAATCTATTGTTTTTTGGGTTTAGATTCTTGCTAAAATCACTTTCTCTTATTCCTTCCTTTACAATTAATCAGCTTCTAATTACCTTTCATTACTCAGTCGAAAATCTCGGCATTATCCTAGACCAAACTCTTTCTTGGAAAGCACATATTTCACTTATTTCGCGTCACTGTTTCTCTATCAATTCTACAACTTTAGTTATCTCCTGCCTTGTAAAATCTGTATTCTCATTGTGTTCTCACTCGTATTTCCCCATTGTGACTATGATTGTGCTGTAATTGGGGGCCTAACTAGAGAACTAGAGGATAGGCTTAAGCTTCTGTTGAACTGTGGCATCAGGTATGTCTTTGGTTCCACGAGGAATGCTGAAATTACAGAGCTGTACTCCGAGTTGGAATTTTTATACCCTTCTTTCTGTAGGTAATATTTCCTTGATTCTCTCCTCTATTAAGTTATTGTTTCCCATTCCCCTCCTTGCCTCTATGATCTTTTTATGAAAGGCCTGCAATTTAGGTCAAAATGTTAGCATTAATAAATAAAAAACAACTTTTTTGTTTACAAATCAGTTTTTAATTCTTCAGCCCCCAAGACTAAATCCCTGACTTCAAATTGATTCTTATTGACCCAGGGAACATACAACAAGAAACTAAAATTTATTTATTCATCATTTTATTATTAAATACTTTCTTTTTGGAGTTACAGAGTTCTATTTCCTCATATTAATTTTATAAAATTTTTATTTTGTTAATTTTATGCATTAATCACACCTCCTGATCAACAAATATTGTAGTGGAGGAGAGACTATCTTGGTAGAATGAGAAGACAAGGAAAAAAATTACCTTTCAGCAGAACTTGGATAATTACCTGGCGAAAAGAATAACTGCTTGGAATTAAACTTACCTACTCTTTACCCCCACAAATTTCTAACAAAAAAATACCTTAATAGTTAAGTTTATAAGCTGATTACACTTTATTACCTTTGCTTTTTGTAAAGCTGTGATACTGCATTGAGTAGATTTTTATGTGCTTCCTCTGGCACATCATCATCAGATAGGCCATCATTGTCCAAGAATGTATTTTCTTCTGTTGCAACTCCCATTTCTGCAATCTCCTGTGAATTAAAATTTCATATAAAATATGAGAATATATTTAATGTTTTTCTAACAATTACACTGCAGGAAAACTATAAATTACAGGCGCATGAGAAATGTTGAATATTTAATCTATACATGAGATGTATGATTTAAGATAATTCTTGGAAAATTTTAAAGTTGACAGAGATTATAAAATAGATAAACATGGAAATATATATATATATTTCCATGTTTATCTATTTT